>CM057243.1:2808036-2825536 GCA_029931835.1 Etheostoma nigrum | reverse complement strand
GCCGAGGATTGTTGGATGTCCCTCACCACAGCTTCAAGAAACAACCCCAAACCTCTGTTCTGGTTTCTCGTCTTATTGTGGTAGTCTGGTTTCCTGTCTTCATTTCTTAGCCTGGTTTTCTGTCATGCCTTGTGATTATTGTGTGTTGATATTGTTGGTCTTGTCTTGTATATGTTGTGTTTCCTGTTTTATTGTGATAGTCTTGTTTTCTGTGCCTTAGATGTCCCGCCCTCATGATTGTCTGATGTCTTCCGCCCGTTTCCCAGCCTCGTGTCCCCCGTGCGGTCCCCCGTGTCCCCTGCCTCTCGTTACCTCGTTATAAGATAAGATAATAAGATAAGATTCAACTTTATTGTCATTACACATGTACAGGTACAATGCAACGAAATACAGTGAGCCGCAGCCACAATGCCGATCGGGGTTCAGTGTCTTGCCCAAGGACACTTCGACATGGGACTGCAGGGCCAGGGATTGAACCACCACTTTTTGGCTAACGTTCTATCAAAATATCTGTTAAAATATGCCCTGCATCGACTCCCGGTGCGTTTTAGAACAGATTTTAAGATTTTATTGTTTGTTTTTAAAGCTTTAAACGATCTCGCCTCGGAGGATTTGTCTGAAATTTAAACATTGCGGGAGCACAACCGGTCATTGCGGTCTTCGAATCAGCTGGTTTTAGAAGTCCCAAGGTCCAGGTGTAACCGGGGGGGGGGGGGGGTCAGGGTTTTGCAGTTGCTGCCCCGAGACTCAGAACAAGTTACCCCCCCCTTCTCCCCGATATTCACACTATTACTGATGTCGCTCTTTTTAGGTCCAAACTCAAAACATATCTGTTCAGTCTGGCTTTTAATACGTAGCAGCGGTGTGAAAATGTAATTCTTTTGTTTCTTTGTAACCTTTTCTGATTTTTACTGTTTTATATTTTCACTCTTACTATTGTATGTTGTGATTTTACTTATTTTGTTAAGCACTTTGGACCCTGCTGGTAGTTGTAAAGTGCTATATAAATAAATGTTGATTGATTGATTGATTAAAATACAAATATAAATGATCTATTTGATGTTTTAAGTTAATTTAATGGTGTAAAACTATCGTGTGACTTCTTATCTTTCTAACAGTATATTAGTTTTAACTCTTTACTTTAGCTTTTACTTCACAAGAGCCGGCTACAGTACGCCATTGTAACCGGACACCGCGAGACAGACAGTTAAAGACAATCCCATCAACGCTGTCAAAACTACTGCATCTCAATTCAGTCCTTCACAATAAAATACCATGCTTCAACAACTCTGAATTATGCAATAAGAGCTCCTTAATGTCCAGTTCAGTAAGAATAGAAACTTTTTAGGAGGAAAATTCATCGCCCGAGCGTTCTTACGTCTTTCCCTCATTTCATCTGCTAATTAGACATCTTAGATGTCCATGTACATAGAGGACAATTCATACGGAGATTGTATTGAAATGTAAAGTACTGCGAAAAGATCACCAGTGCGTCAGGCTGAAGGTGTCCGGATATGGCCGATAGCAGCGAGTGGTGTCCCAACGTGGACACAGAGACGCTACTAGTAAATTTGGGTGGTGCAACGAGGCGGGCCGGCTTGGATATTTCGAAATAACGATTTTAAAAATTTACAAAGACTATTTTTGGGTAATTTCCTCTCTAACTGGGACGTTTTAGGACCGACTGGTGGGATCGCTGTGGACGAAGTACACACAGAGATACACTGGTAAGAGATAATGAGGTGTAACCATGGAGATAATGAGGTGTAACCACGTATCAGCTGATTTAAATATATCTCGTTACTGTATTGTGTCAACAGTTAACTTCATTTAACCCTTGTGTTGTCTTCCCGGGTCAAAAATTGACATATTTCACATTTTCGTCCCTTTTTCAGACTTTTTTAAAAAGTTTTCACTAACACCACCTTACTAGTTTTACTACTTTTTGGAATTCATGGTCAACAACCCTAATTTATATAGAATTAGACCTAATATTTGAGTTAAAAAAACAGAAATTATGAATTATTTTGACTAATAGTTAAGTGATCCACTGTTTTTGCAAAGAGCGTTGGAAGGAATCCAATCCATTTTTGGTGGTAATTTGGTTAAAAAGAAACTCATATTTCAGATATAGACTTTTTGTTTTGTTTTAAATGGGTCAAATTTCATAATATTGTATGAGGAGTTTTCGTCAGCGGGGTGCAAATGTTCCTTCCCGAGACTCTTCAGCAGAGCGGCCGTCGCTGCGTCCGGAGCTCAGCGCCACCCAGGACGATTGTGATCGGTTCAAAGAAATGCAAAACAACCCGAAGCGTTTTTTTTTCCTGTGGAGACGTCAGACTATTCCAAATCTTACTTGTCCATCTCAGCCTCGGTCTCCCACTCCAGCAGCGGCACTCCTCTCAGCTCGATGTGGATGTCATAGATGCCCTTGTTGAAGAAATCGCCGGTCCACTTGGCAACCTGATAATTTAATAATAATAATAATAATAATAATAATAATAATAATAATCAACACACAACCATTTATCACGTGAACCCAACAGGAAACTGCATCACACGCACGCCTGAACCTATGAACGCATCTCTTCACCTCTGATGAATTTCATATAGAGACCTGAAATCGTATTAATTCAACAAAAAAAAAAAACAGCACAGTGGTTGAAAAATCGTGAAACACAGAGCATGACAGCGTACCATTAGAGTGATCATGATGGGCAGCCCGTATGTGATTTCATTGGTGGATTCGATGAGGATGACAGTCAGACTGATGGTCATCCTGACGACGCCTCCGAGGAAGGCGGCAGCTCCGATGAGAGCGAAGGTCCCGGAGTAGATGTCCATTCCCAGTTTCCTAACGGACAGACACACAACGGACAGACACACGGTAATACCAATATTTAACTTGATCCAAAGCCGAAAACCTGGATTCGGTGCATCCCTACTCTTCAACCCTCATGTTGTCCTCATGTTGTCCTCATGTTGTCCTCATGTTGTCCCCATGTTGTCCTCATGTCGTCCTATATCAATGTTCTTTTTAATTCCCCAAAATAACATGATTGATTCCACACAACGCTCTTTGCCAAGTACAAATCTCTACTTTCATTAATTTTGGGGCGTCTTATTCAATTTTATAGCATTGTAAAACAAATAGAAGTGTTTTTGAAATAGTATTGAGTAAAAGTTGACATATTCCAGTCTGTGATTATCATCAACATCCATTCCTTTAATTTTAGTCTCAATAATTCCTAATTTCTGCTTTTCTAACTCAAACATTAGGTATCATTTCCTATAAATGAGGTTTATTGACCATAAATTCCAAAAATAACTTTAAAACTAAAGTTAATAATTTAGTGTTACGTAGTGTTGAAAACGTCAAAAGCGTTAAAAAAGGGACAAAAACGTAAAAAAAGTTAAAAATATCAATAAAAAGCATCAACAAAAGTGCTGATTTTTAATTTTGACAGGAAGACAACAACACAAGGGTAAAAAAATTTTTTTTTTTAAAAACACTCCAATTGGTCATCATCCATGCACCAGAACATTTCAGGGTAATGGACAGACATTTCTATATGTGAAGAATCTTACATCTCGGCCGACCTATATATTTGGTTATTTAAAAATCCGATATGCTGATGTATTGGCCGATATATATTTAAATAAAAAAACAAGCAAAAAGCAAAAAGATTTCCCTAACATGAGTTATTTGTAGTTCATTATGAGTTCTCACTAAAATAATAATGTAATAATAATTTTGTCACAACAGAACATCAACAAATATTAAAAGTTTGCTGGAAAAAATTTTTAAAAATACAAACTTAAGATATGAAACTTAAAGTCCTTTGATTATTTTTTTGTTAATGTGTTTTTGTTCAGTGTTGCCAAGAGGGACGTTGTAGAGCGTCCTCTGGTGGACAGACTATTCAACGCCATCACTAACAGGGACGTTGTAGAGCGTCCTCTGGTGGACAGACTATGCAACGCCATCACTAACAGGGACGTTGTAGAGCGTCCTCTGGTGGACAGACTATGCAACGCCATCACTAACAGGGACGTTGTAGAGCGTCCTCTGGTGGACAGACTATGCAACACCATCCCTAACAGGGACGTTGTAGAGTGTCCTCTGGTGGACAGACTAT
Source organism: Etheostoma nigrum (assembly GCA_029931835.1). Lineage (NCBI taxonomy): Eukaryota > Metazoa > Chordata > Actinopteri > Perciformes > Percidae > Etheostoma > Etheostoma nigrum. Next base: position 2,821,397 of record CM057243.1, on the reverse strand, counting down.
GCAACGCCATCACTAACAGGGACGTTAGTTTTTTTAATATTCATTTATCAGAATAATTTTTGTCATTATAAATGATTCTGATGAATGAATTAATTAATGAATTAATATTTATTTATTTATTTTTTAAATCGTCGTTATAAATGGCGATATCAATATATCAGGAAATGCCAAATATCGACCGATTTATTGGTCGGGCTCTAACGACCACGCACCGTGGCAACTTGCGGAGCCTCGGCGCTGGAAACGACAGACGTGGTGACGTGCGCACATCGCGCAGGGTAACCGCGGTAACCATAAACCTAGCTTTAATGCATGACATTAGGAAAACATGGTTCTTACACTTTGAGGATGTTGGCGACCAGACGTCCAAAAGCCGCCCCACAGAGCAGCGAGGGGACGAAGAGACCGCTGGGGACAGACAAACCGTAGGTCCAGCAGGCCAACAGGAAGTACAGGAGGAAGAACACGGACAGAGTCACGGGGCTGAAGGTACCTGACGGGAGGAACAGGAGGCAGGTCCAGGTCCAGGTTCAGATTCAGGTTCTTTATGTTTTACTGTCTCTATTACGTTTTACTGTCTCTATTACATGTTTTACTGTTTCTAATACATGTTTTACTGTCTGTATTACATGTTTTACGGTCTCCATTACATGTTTTACTGTCTCTATTACATGTTTTACGGTCTCTATTACATGTTTTACGGTCTCTATTACTGGTTTTTATGTCTCTATTACATGTCTTACGGTCTCTATTACATGTTTTAATGTTTGGTGTGTAACTATTTTTACAGTTTAACCATGAATTTTAGCTAACTATTTCTACCGTTTACCATGAATTGTAGCTAACTATTTCTACCATGTAACCATGAATTTTAGCTAACTATTTCTACAGTTTAACCATGAATTTTAGCTAACTATTTCTACCGTTTACCATTAATTTTAGCTAACTATTTTTACCGTTTAACCATGAATTTTAGCTAACTATTTCTACCGTTTACCATTAATTTTAGCTAACTATTTCTACCGTTTACCATTAATTTTAGCTAACTATTTTTACCGTTTAACCATGAATTTTAGCTAACTATTTCTACAGTTTAACCATGAATTTTAGCTAACTATTTCTACAGTTTAACCATGAATTTTAGCTAACTATTTCTACCGTTTACCATTAATTTTAGCTAACTATTTTTACCGTTTAACCATGAATTTTAGCTAACTATTTCTACCGTTTACCATTAATTTTAGCTAACTATTTCTACAGTTTAACCATGAATTTTAGCTAACTATTTCTACCATTTACCATGAATTTTAGCTAACTATTTTTACCGTTTAACCATGAATTTTAGCTAACTATTTCTACAGTTTAACCATGAATTTTAGCTAACTATTTCTACCGTTTACCATGAATTTTAGCTAACTATTTCTACCATTTACCATGAATTTTAGCTAACTATTTTTACCGTTTAACCATGAATTTTAGCTAACTATTTCTACAGTTTAACCATGAATTTTAGCTAACTATTTCTACCGTTTACCATGAATTTTAGCTAACTATTTCTACCATTTACCATGAATTTTAGCTAACTATTTCTACCGTTTACCATTAATTTTAGCTAACTATTTTTACCGTTTAACCATGAATTTTAGCTAACTATTTCTACCGTTTACCATGAATTTTAGTTAACTATTTCTACCGTTTAACCATGAATTTTAGCTAACTATTTCTACCGTTTAACCATGAATTTTAAGAGGACGTTAGAGTTCAGTGTCTTGCTCAAGGACACTTTGCATGCGGCCGGAGGACGACCCGCACTCCCTCTGATGTTACGAATGTGTGTGCTAACCTTCCTGGTGGAAGAGCTGATGGATGGCAGCCTCCTGCGGGTTGAAGAACAACGTGGCCATGTCGTTATAGGTCTTGTTGGTGCAGAAGAACTGGCGAACGGTTGAGTTGATGTCCTCACTGCCGGACAGCTGGAAACAAAAACTCACATGCTGTAATCCTGTGAAAACACCAACCATGTAGTAACGAACTTCTTAATTTCTTAGCCTGGTTTTCTGTCATGTCTTGTGATTGTTGTGTGGTGTTATTTTTGGTCTTGTATACGTTTCCTGTTTTATCGTGATAGTCTGGTTTTCTGTGTCACTGCCCGATGTGAGTCGAGTGCAGATTTGAGTCGCGCATGCGTCACTTTGCGACAAGTAGCATACAAGATGCTAACGAGAGACTTCTGTAATGTCAACACAGTAAAAATGGACCTACTTAACCAAGTTGGTTCACTGCTAGCTTAGCTACAAGTTAGCATCAAACACAACAAAGGCTGTCAGTTTTGAGCTAACGTTAGCAACCAACCAATCATAGCCAGGTAGCTACAATGTTTTTGAAATTATTCCTATCTTCTGTTATTGTTTGTAATAATAAACTTTATTATTTCATGGATTTCACTAATTTCAGTATGACAGTTACGCCGTAAACCGTTTAAATCTGAGAATGCACAACTCAAATCTGCACTCGACTCACATCGGGGAGTGACACTTGTAAAGATGGAGGAAGGAGCAGATACGTACCGTGGTGTTATGGGTTGTCGGGGAGGACAGGTCGCGGCATTCTCCCAACAGTATGGAAGCTGAGAATATCACCACTGTTGTCACCATGGCAACCAGCAGACTCTCAAGAACTCTGGAAAAAGGACAGAAATCATAACTGACAGACCCTATGTTAAAATACAGGGGGCATAAGTATACACCCCCCTATGTTAAAATACAATGGGCATAAGTATACACCCCCCTATGTTAAAATACAGGGGGCATAAGTATACACCCCCTATGTTAAAATACAGGGGGCATAAGTATAAACCCCCCATGTTAAAATACAGGGGGCAGAAGTATACACCCCCTATGTTAAAATACAGGGGCATAAGTATACACCCCCCTATGTTAAAATACAGGGGGCATAAGTATACACCCCCCTATGTTAAAATACAGGGGGCATAAGTATACACCCCCTATGTTAAAATACAGGGGGCATAAGTATACACCCCCCATGTTAAAATACAGGGGGCAGAAGTATACACCCCCTATGTTAAAATACAGGGGGCATAAGTATACACCCCCCTATGTTAAAATACAGGGGCATAAGTATACACCCCCCTATGTTAAAATACAGGGGGTATAAGTATACACCCCCTATGTTAAATTCCCATAGAGGCAGGTTTTTATTATTAAAGACCAGTTATTTCATGGATCAGGATACTATGCATCCTGATAAAGTTCCCTTGGCCTTTGGAATTAAAATAGCCCTCCCCCCATCATCCGGGGTGATCACATGATCATGATCACCCCTGTGTGATGACTGTAGCAATCACCTGACAAACTTGGCCTTGGGGTGGATGTGTCTGATGCGATACTTGGCCAGGCACTTGTTCATGCAGTTGAAGAGCGCCCCCAGCAGGCCACCCACCACCCCCATCAGGACAAAGAAGGCCAGGTCCACTGCGGTCCACAGGTGGCAGTTCTTATCTCCATCTGAACACTGGTGAGCAGAGTTTTGGAAGACAGTTACAGTACGAGTCCAGTGGCACGCGTCATTTCCACGCTCTCCATTCATTGTCTATGTGAGCGGCCAGGCGATGCACTCTGCTAGCAGCGTGGCAACTTTCAAGAGAAGGGCCACGGCGTTGCCCGCTCCTCTTTTGCATGAAGATGTCCAGGCTACTTTATGCAAACCAGCTCGACTTGCCGCCTCTTGAAAACTCCCGAAAAACTTTTAAACTGACCGTCGTCGATCTTAAGTGAAAACAGGCTCAGCAGCAGCTGTTGGAGCTATTTCATTGGTTGACCAGCGTGTGATGCTGGAAGTGTAAAAGTTTATTTAAATGTGGCCTAATTGGTTCAGCTGTGTTGTGCACAGCAAGGTCACAGTTTTTTAAACTGTGGTTAAGTGTAGGATAACGAGCTAAGATTAAAAGATGAGCAGTTATTTTGTTAAGTTTTGTTTACTTTAACTCTCATGTTGTCCTCATGTTGTCCTCATGTTGTCCTCGGGTCAAATTGCCCCGTTGTCCTATATCAATGTTCTTTTTAATTCCCCAAAATAACAGGATTGATTCCACACAACGCTCTTTGGCAAGTACAAATCCCTACTTTCATTAATTTTGGGGCGTCTTATTCAATTTTATAGCATTATTATTACCTAAGTCTTACCTAATGCACCTGACACCTGATTGACAATCACACGATTAATCGCGATTAAATATTTAAATCGATTGACAGTTTAAATGTATTTTGTATCAAACGCAGAGACAACTTGAGTGATATACTGTTTACCTTGAACTCCCCGAAGTTGAGCAGACCGGGCAGCTGGAAGGAGCCCCACTTGTTAAAGTTGAGCCCAGAACGGAAGAAGTTGAGCGTGAAAGTGGCCGACATTGAACAAAACAGCTAAAACAAAATGAAAAAGAGCTGAGGAAGGGAGTTAATCATACTTCATGGTTAGTACTTTGTGCTATCTACGTATACTGTAAAGCGTGATTCATGGTCCTGGGGAGGCTGCACGCAGAGCTGTCGCTGTATCCTACTATCCGTTGGCTGCCGATCACATTGTAATGTTAAGTACAACTATTCAGAAAGTGTCTTTGAGTACCATGAAAAGCAATAAAATTAATAAACCAAGAGAGAAGTAGGTTCATTGTCTCATAGACTTCTATAGAAACACACTGGAAGATAGAGAGAATGCAGCTTTACGGAGTCTCCCCCTGCTGGACGTTAGAGAGAATGCAGCTTTACGGAGTCTCCCCCTGCTGGACGTTAGAGAGAATGCAGCTTTAAGGAGTCTCCCCCTGCTGGACGTTAGAGAGAATGCAGCTTTAAGGAGTCTGCCCCTGCTGGATGTTAGAGAGAATGCAGCTTTAAGGAGTCTCCCCCTGCAGGACGTTAGAGAGAATGCAGCTTTAAGGAGTCTCCCCCTGCTGGACGTTAGAGAGAATGCAGCTTTAAGGAGTCACCCCCTGCTGGACGTTAGAGAGAATGCAGCTTTAAGGAGTCTCCCCCTGCTGGTCGTTAGAGAGAATGCAGCTTTAAGGAGTCTCCCCCTGCTGGAGGTTAGAGAGAATGCAGCTTTAAGGAGTCTCCCCCTGCTGGACGTTAGAGAGAATGCAGCTTTCAGGAGTCTCCCCCTGCTGGACGTTAGAGAGAATGCAGCTTTAAGGAGTCTCCCCCTGCTGGACGTTAGAGAGAATGCAGCTTTAAGGAGTCTCCCCCCGTCTGGGAGTTCAGTGTTTTCAGACCCGAAAGCAAAGTCAAGTATATTTTACAGTCTGTGATTATTTCAGGGAAAATCGCTTATTTTCTTAATGTTTAAAGTAATATCCACTGATGGCTGCTGAGTCAGCAGAAACAACTTAAATGTTTCCACCGTCTTGGTGTTCTTTAGCTTAGGTGACGTACCACTTTCCAAGTGAGGCCCTGGTTCCAGAACGAGCAGCCCTCCTCCAGACTGAAGAGCGTGCCACCTATAGGAGCACCGAAGGCAGCAGCTACTCCAGCAGCAGCGCCCGCTGACACAAAGTCTCGCTTGTCCCTGACAAACAGCAAAGACAACACGATGAGCTATCCCCGATAACATCTGCCTCACGCTCTGACTTCCAGGGAAGCAGTGAACAGTGTTTTGTTAATAAGATTGTGTACTGCAGACGTACCTGTCGCTGCGGAAGTAGGGAAAATCGAATTTGATCCTTTTGAAAGTGATGCTCTGAAACTGATAAGAGAGGGGGAAAAACATCTGATGAGCACAATTAGGGTAAATTATTATTTCCCCCACATATTTCAACATTATTTCCCCCATACATTGCTGTCTAAGTGACTAATGTGAACAAAAGTCTTTGAAATTGGTCCGGTAGTAAGCGAGAACATTGTAACCTGTAAGCTGTGAACCGACGCTGCGATGTAATCCTATAGAGCAAACGTGCATCATCAATTTTCTTACATTAAAAGTTCTGTTTCTGCCATCAATAGCCTCAGATTATTATTCTAAATGTCTGACAACATTACGGAAAGGATCCCTTCAGAGATAGACCTTTTTGTTAAAGTCTAAGATCCTTTTTGTTTAACATGAAACAGCTATGAAATTGCTGTCACCAAACCCACCAGACTCCATGTAAATAATCACTACTTTTAGCGTGTATAGAGCAGCATATCTCCACCAGACTCCATGTAAATAATCACTACTTTTAGCATGTATAGAGCATCATATCTCCACCAGACTCCATGTAAATAATCACTACTTTTAGCATGTATAGAGCAGCATATCTCCACCAGACTCCATGTAAATAATCACTACTTTTAGTGTGTATAGAGCAGCATATCTCCACCAGACTCCATGTAAATAATCACTACTTTTAGCGTGTATAGAGCAGTATATCTCCACCAGACTCCATGTAAATAATCACTACTTTTAGCGTGTATAGAGCAGCATATCTCCACCAGACTCCATGTAAATAATCACTACTTTTAGGGTGTATATTTGAAACAGAGGTTTCTATATCAGAAATTTGGGTTTCTTTCAAAGAAATTTTCCAAAAAAGTAACGTGGATGGTTCCCAACAACACTCCTCACACGTTAAATAAATAATCAGTTCATTACTTTCATTAAATGTGTGTCTTTTTTGGTCAATTTTATAGCATATGTAAAAAAAACAATTGGTAAAAGAACTTTTAAAAAGTGTAAAAAAAGAGAAAAATGTCAAAAGTGACAAATGTAAAAAAAGCTTTAAATATTTGGGGAGTTAAAATTACTTTTTACACTCTGTTATTACACATGCTCAGGTCCTATACATGCACTTATGGGGGGGTGCCAGTGCTGGACCAGTGCCCTGAGCAATTGGGGGGGGTACGGCATCTTGCCTAAGAGCACCTGGCAGTGCCCAGGAGGTGAACTGGCATCTCCCCAGCTACCGATCCACACTCCATACTTTGACCGTACTTAAAGCTTTAAAGCATAAAAAGCATCAGTGTTCGTGTTTGTTGTTGTGTTCAGGATGTGTGGCGTGTACCTGAGGAAGACCAGCTCCCACTATGGCTCCACTGTGTATCATCGGACCTTCTTTCCCCACAAACAGACCTGCGTGGACACAGACAGTCAGACAGTCATACGGGGGGGTGGAGGGCAAAGTCCAAGGGAACTTTATCAGGATGCATAGTATCCTGATCCATGAAATAACTGGCCTTTAATAATACAATTGTGCCTGCCTCTTTGGGAATTTAACATAGGGGGGTGTATACTTATGCCCCCTGTATTTTAACATAGGGGGGTGTATACTTATGCCCCCTGTATTTTAACATAGGGGGGTGTATACTTATGCCCCCTGTATTTTAACATAGGGGGGTGTATACTTATGCCCCTGTATTTTAACATAGGGGGGTGTATACTTATGCCCCCTGTATTTTAACATAGGGGGGTGTATACTTACGCCCCTGTATTTTAACATAGGGGGGTGTATACTTATGCCCCTGTATTTTAACATAGGGGGGTGTCTACTTATGCCCCCTGTATTTTAACATAGGGGGGTGTATACTTATACCCCTGTATTTTAACATAGGGGGTGTATACTTATGCCCCTGTATTTTAACATAGGGGGGGTATACTTATGCCCCCTGTATTTTAACATAGGGGCGTGTATACTTATGCCCCCTGTATTTTAACATAGGGGGGTGTATACTTATGCCCCCTGTATTTTAACATAGGGGGTGTATACTTATGCCCCTGTATTTTAACATAGGGGGGTGTATACTTATGCCCCCTGTATTTTAACATAGGGGGGTGTATACTTACGCCCCTGTATTTTAACATAGGGGGGTGTATACTTATGCCCCTGTATTTTAACATAGGGGGGTGTATACTTACGCCCCTGTATTTTAACATAGGGGGGTGTATACTTACGCCCCTGTATTTTAACATAGGGGGGTGTATACTTATGCCCCTGTATTACTCACGAAGAACAAGTTCCTTCCCGAGGCGAAATCTGCTTTAAAAATAAACACATGTTTATTTAGCAGGTTTGTTTTGTCCATATTTGCTCGTGCTGTGGTGGTAGCAGGTCTCAGCTGCTATAATGAGGGTTTTGTTTGTGCCCCCCCCCGACTCAAATGTCAAACTCCGCTTATGAGCGGCCAAGATGATTGTGATTGGTTTACAGAAATGTCAATAAACCAGAGCTCGTTTTTCTCCCATAGACCTTCATCTGCAACGCTGTGGAGGAAGGTCTGGCAAGACTACATAGCCTGATAAATGAGACTTGTTTCGACGTGTCAGCTGAATGGAGACCCCCCCCCCCCATCCCCATCAGGCTCTGGAGAAAATATCGATAGGCCAATATATCGTTGACCTTCTTGGATATTTTGGATTTCCCTGCTCCCATCGTGATATTATCGGAGTTGTGAGCCAGGTATCGTATCACATCGTGAGGTACCCTTTGATTACCCCCCCCCCTACCATTTAAACAGTATTATTTCATTTTTCACGTGTATCCCATGAATGCTTTCGGCTTCACATCTGTACTCACATGTTCACTCTTGTTCCACTTTAAGAAGACTGAGTTCGGTTCATTTAACCCGTGTGTTGTCGTCCCGGAGACTGCGAACTCGTCCTTCCGGGTCAAAATTGCAAATTAACTATTTTTTTTTTTTTTTTTTACTCCAATGTTTTTTGACGCTTTTTTGAAATAGTAATACCTATTTTTTTTCTTGAGAAATTATGGATTATTTGGATCATAGTTAAGATGGAGGATGTTGAGTGGATCACAGTTTATTTCAAATGCTATAAAATTTAAAAACAAAAACAAATTAAAAACATCCACAATTCAATGAAAGCAATCATTAATTTTACGTGGCTTCCATACAACGTACATCCACGCATTCATGTTATTTTGGGGCAATTTTGTTCAAAGAAACCCATAATTCTAGTATAAAAATTAGTCAAATTTGACCCGAGGACAACACAAGGGTTAAAGGGGACAACCTGCAGAGAAATGTTTTTTACGAATCTTTCCTACACATTCACAAATAAAATGACAATTAAAAGTCCTGCTTTCAAAATCCTACAATAGTACAGACGTATTATCAGGTTTGTGTAGTTAAAGTATCAGAAGTTTAAGTAATTGACTTTGTAGCCTACCGGTTTCCTTTTTTGATTTTTTATTTTTCTTATTTAATTTCAATAAGGTCACTGATCATATTTTGGAAGGTGGTATCCATCTGGTAGGAAGGTAGTAGGAGTATCCATCTATGCATGTACTTGTTTGTCGCTCCTTAATATTATACTTTATTTTTATAGTTTTTTTTTTTAAATTAAATGCCAAGATAGGAGTCAGTGTATTACCATACCAGTAAAACATACCATAACATAACATATCTACATTTTGAATATCGACAAATGCCTATTTGTACTTGATTGATGTGCCTTGTTTTGTTGAAATGTAAATTTAAAAACTCAAAAACATTTGTCAAAAAAAGAAGTTGAAGTAATTAAAGTATTATACATATTATACTTTACCTCCAGCCACACTGAACAGGACGCCGGCAGCTTTGCAGAGAAACGTTCGCAGCCGGACGATTCCGGGAATCTTCACTCCGTTTAGGTAACTTTTGATTTCTGGGATCCCCGAACCTGCAGCTACTGGCTGTAACAGGACACCCAAACACAGCATGAAGGCGTCATAACATCACTCTACAGCACGGGGTCTCGAACGCATCACTCTACAGCACGGGGTCTCGAACGCATCATAACGTTACTCTACAGCACGGGGTCTCGAACGCATCACTCTACAGCACGGGGTCTCGAACGCATCATAACGTTACTCTACAGCACGGGGTCTCGAACGCATCACTCTACAGAACGGGGTCTCAAACGCATCATAATATCACTCAACAACACGGGGTCTAGAACGCGTCATAACATCACTCTACAGCACGGGGTCTCAAACGGATCATAACATCACTCTACAGCATGGGGTCTCAAACGCATCACTCTACAGCATGGGGTCTCAAACGCATCACTCTACAGCACGGGGTCTCGAACTTCATCAGCTCTCGACAGCACGGGGTCTCGAACGCATCACTCTACAGCACAGGGTCTCAAACGCATCATAACATCACTCTACAGCACGGGGTCTCAAACGCATCACTCTACAGCACGGGGTCTCAAAAGCATCACTCTACCGCACGGGGTCTCAAACGCATCACTCTACAGCACAGGGTCTCGAACGCATCACTCTACAGCACGCGGTTTCAAACGCATCACTCTACAGCACGGGTTCTCCAACGCATCAGTCTACAGCACGGGGTCTTGAACGCATCACTCTACAGCACGGGGTCTCGAATGCATCACTCGACACCACAAGTTCTCAAACGCATCACTCTAAAGCACGGGGTCTTGAACGCATCACTCTACAGCACGGGGTCTCGAATGCATCACTCTATAGCACATGGTCTCGAACACATCACTCTACAGCACGGGGTCTCGAATGCATCACTCGACACCACAAGTTCTCAAACGCATCACTCTAAAGCACGGGGTCTCGAACGCATCACTCTACAGCACGGGGTCTCAAATGCATCACTCTATAGCACGTGGTCTCGAACTTATCACTCTACAGCACAAGTTCTCGAACACATTACTCTACAGCACGGGGTCTCGAACACATCACTCTACAGCACGGGGTCTCAAACACATCACTCTACAGCACGGGGTCTCGAACGCATCACTCTACAGCACGGGGTCTCGAACGCATCACTCGACAGCACGGGTTCTCGAACACATCGTTTGAACGGTTTGCCAGATTGGACGTCTGTACTAGAAAATGGAGAAAGTAGCTGAAGTTTCTGGAGGGCTCCTAAGAAGCCTGGTGCTGGGGGACAGACGTGTGTGACGGGCGTTGGAGAGTGTGAATCGCTCCTGAACGCGAGCGGTCTTACCTCGATGAGGACGAGCACGCTGGCGATGAAGACGAAGGTCATGTTGAAGGCCAGGAGCTCCAGCAGGGACAGAGGGAGACAGCCTTGGTCGCTGCACTTCTCTATAGCTGGAGGACGAGCTAAGGTAGAACAAGTCCTCCACACAGAGCATGATCACGTCTCTTTAGATTGGACAGCACGTTTCTAAAACACTAGACTTCTCTTTATTAATCCTTTTGGGATGACTCCCGCAAGGAAATTGAAATTTCCAGCAGCAGTTTTCAGCAAGAAAAATACAGTATAGAGAGAAAAAAAGGCCACTGGTCTTGCCAGATATGGTTTTTGGTCTGGACCGAGTCCAGGTGTCTTTATTATGTTGATAATAATAATATTGGAGGGAAAGGGAAACCCAAAATGATTGTCTTGATACTGTCATGCATTAGACCTTTATTCTGTCCTGGACTCGGTCTTGACTCAGACTCCAACCTTTTTGGACTCGGTCTTGTCTTGGTCTAGACTAGTCCTGGTCTTGAACTCAAACCTTTTTGGACTCGGTCTTGTCTTGGACTCTAACCTTTTTAGACTCGGTCTTGACATGGACTCGACAAGTCCTGGTCTTGAACTCAAACCTTTTTGGACTCGGTCTTGACTTAGACTCTAACCTTTTTGGACTCGGTCTTGACTCGGACTCAAACCTTTTTGGACTCGGTCTTGACTTGGACTCTAACCTTTTTGGACTCGGTCTTGACTCAGACTCTAACCTTTTTGGACTCGGTCTTGACTCAGACTCTAACCTTTTTGGACTCGGTCTTGACTCGGACTCAAACCTTTTTGGACTCGGTCTTGTCTTGGACTCAAACCTTTTTGGACTTGGTCTTGTCTTGGACTCAAACCTTTTTGGACTTGGTCTTGACTTGGACTCGACTAGTCCTGGTCTTGGACTCAACTAAGGTGTCCTTGACTATAGCCCTGGGAAAATACACACATTGACTTTAATGTAAACCTAATGACTCTGCAACCGTTCCGGAGCGGATCCGCATCCGGTGGAATTTGGGGGTCTGTTGTAGACCTGGTCCAGAGGCGTGATAAAGGATACAGTCCCCCACCAGAGTGAACTTGATTTTGCTGAAGAGGCGCACAAAGAAATCCACAAACAGGCCCACCTGAAAGAGACGTGAAGGCAACATTCCCCCGGCGATTGCAACGCGTTTTGAATAATTCTGCCAAAGAAATCCCAAAAACGCACTTACCAGCCCCACGGCGACCCCGATGGCGAACATCATCATCCACCGCACGGCTTCGTACCTTTTGGTTTTCTATTAAAAAGGGATGAAAACGCTTTTATTAGCGTTGCGCAACACATCGTTCTTTTATCCGTCATCGCGGTTTCAACCTGCGCAAAAAAAACAATCGTGGAAGACATTTAGAGATTTTTTTGTGTTAGTTGAGAGAAAATATCAGCAGAAAACTGCACTTTGAAATGTAACTCAATGCATTTTATATATATACAGTGGGTACAGAAAGTATTCAGACCCCTTTAAATTTTTCACTCTTTGTTTCATTGCAGCCATTTTCCAAAAATCAAAAAAGTTCATTTTATTTCTCAGTAATGTACACTCAGCACCCCATCTTGGACAGAAAAAAACAGAAATGTAGAAATTTTTGCAAATTTATTAAAAAACAAAAACTGAAATATCACATGGTCATAAGTATTCAGACCCTTTGCCGTGACCCTCATATGTAACTCAGGTGCTGTCTATTTCTTCTGATCATCCTTGAGATGGTTCTACACCTTCATTGGAGTCCAGCTGTGTTTGATTATACTGATTGGACTTGATTAGGAAAGCCACACACCTGTCTATATAAGACCTTACAGCTCACAGTGCATGTCAGAGCAAATGACAATCATGAGGTCAAAGGAACTGCCTGAGGAGCTCAGAGACAGAATTGTGGCAAGGCACAGATCTGGTCAAGGTTACAAAAAAATTTCTGCTGCACTTAAGGTTCCTAAGAGCACAGTGGCCTCCATAATCCTCAAATGGAAGACGTTTGGGACGACCAGAACCCTTCCTAGAGCTGGCCGTCCGGCCAAACTGAGCTATCGGGGGAGAAGAGCCTTGGTGAGAGAGGCAAAGAAGAACCCAATGGTCACTGTGGCTAAGCTCCAGAGATGCAGTCGGGAGATGGGAGAAAGTTGTAGTAAGTCAACCATCACTGCAGCAATCCACCAGTCGGGGCTTTATGGCAGAGTGGCCCGAAGGAAGCCTCTCCTCAGTGCAAGACACATGAAAGCCCGCATGGAGTTTGCTAAAAAACACCTGAAGGACTCCAAGATGGTGATAAATAAAATCCTCTGGTCTGATGAGACCAAGATAGAACTTTTTGGCCTTAATTCTAAGCGGTATGTGTGGAGAA
>CM057243.1:2733214-2807536 GCA_029931835.1 Etheostoma nigrum | reverse complement strand
CTTACCCCAGATGTGCGGGTCAGAAAGATGCAGGTGGTTCTTACCCCAGATGTTTGGGTCAGAAAGATTCAGGTAGTTCTTACCCCAGATGTGGGGGTCAGAAAGATGCAGGTGGTTCTTACCCCAGATGTTTGGGTGAGAGAGATGCAGGTGATTGTTAGCCCAGATGTGGTAGGGTCAGAAAGATGCAGGTGGTTCTTACCCCAGACGTGCGGGTCAGAAAGATGCAGGTGGTTCTTACCCCAGATGTTTGGGTCAGAAAGATGCAGGTGGTTCTTACCCCAGATGTATTAAGTTCAGAAAGATGCAGGTGGTTCTTACCCCAGATGTTTGGGTCAGAAAGATTCAGGTGGTTCTTACCCAACATGTGGGGGTCAGAAAGATGCAGGTGGTTCTTACCCCAGATGTGTTAAGGTCAGAGAGATGCAGGTGGTTCTTACCCTAGATGTTTAGGGTCAGAGAGATGTAGGTGGTTCTTACCCCAGATGTTTGGTCAGATAGATGCAGATGGTTCTTACCCCAGATGTTGGGTCAGAGAGATGCAGGTGGTTCTTACCCCAGATGTTGGGTCAGAGAGATGCAGGTGGTTCTTACCCCAGATGTGTTAGGGTGAGAAAGATGCAGGTGGTTCTTACCCCAGATGTGTTAGGGTGAGAAAGTTGCAGGTGGTTCTTACCCCAGATGTTGGGTCAGAGAGATGCAGGTAGTTCTTACCCCAGATGTGTTAGGATGAGAAAGATGCAGGCGGTTCTTACCCCAGATGTGGGGCTCAGAAAGATGCAGGTGGTTCTTACTCCAGATTGTAAGTCAGAAAGATGCAGGTGGTTCCTACCCCAGATGTGGGTGTCAGAGAGATGCAGGTGGTTCCTACCCCAGATGTGGGTGTCAGACAGATGCAGGTGGTTCTTACCCCAGATGTTTGGGTCAGAGAGATGCAGGTGGTTCTTACCCCAGATGTGCGGGTCGTCCATACAGGACTGGTGGTTGGACAGCGTGAGCAACGGCGTGTCGGGGGGCCGCCGGTCCACCAGATCCAGCAGAACCTCCTGGTTATGGACCGTCAAACAGTTCATGTACTCTGGAGACATCAGAGAGGACACCTCAAGTATGTTGTATCACTAACTAGAGTACTAGTACACACTGAAAATTCCTCACTACACTGAGTTTGTCTGCACACAGTACCAGGAAACAACTGATAAAACCAGACAAATATCTATAAATATATATATATTTTTGTATTAATGAACTTACTGGTCCAGAAGTAGGAGTAGGAGCCAACCATGCCCATGATCAGAGAGCTGGAGATCCTCCACGCCAGAGCAGGGCATTGTGGGAATGGCCATCGCACCTCGAGGGGCATTGCAGCACTGCACACACACACATCAACCTGGAAATACACAATATACACACACACACACACATCAACCTGGAAATACAATATATACACACACACACCAACCTGAAAATACACAATATATACACACACACACACACACACACACACACACACCAACCTGAAAATAAACAATATACACACACACACATCAATCTGGAAATACACAATATACACACACACACATCAACCTGGAAATACACTATATACACACACACACACATCAACCTGGAAATACACAATATACACACACACACACACATCAACCTGGAAATACACAACACAGCGTTAGTTTAAGTTACACATTCTCTGACAGTGTTGGAAACATTTGGGAGAATAGAAGAACTGTACTACAAATACTTAGATAACTTATACTTGTGGGCGCCCATATATGGAGGTTTCCTCCGGCCTAGGTCGGACCCACCTGTTGCCCGTTGCTGTGTGTCGCTCCCCTCTCCCCCCGTTCATTTCTTCAGCTGTCCGGTCCAATAAAGGCCTCAAATACCCAAATCATACTCAACAAATACCCAGAACATACTCAACAAATACCCAGAACATACTCAACAAATACCCAGAACATACTCAACAAATACCCTGAACATACTCAACAAATACCCTGAACATACTCAACAAATACCCTGTATTACACTCTCAGAATACTTCATATGATGTTAATGTATTACACTCTCAGAATACTTCACATGATGTTAATGTATTACGCTCTTAGAATACTTCATATGATGTTAATGTATTATACTCTCAGAATACTTCATATGTTAATGTATTATACTCTATATAATAACTTAATCTATATAAAATCTGCTGGGTAGTTAAATCTGTAATTAAAGACCATGTTGCAGGTTAACCACCACTGTGGATTATTGGGTACAAAAAGCACTCAAGATAAAATGTCTGCAAATAGTGTTAAGTTAGTTTTTGGTCATTTTTGGTGTTTGCGGGTTTATGAAGTCAATTCGGCGATGACGTCAGACTGGGGAGCAAAGTCTCAGCCTGGCACTAGAACTACGGAGACTGACTGGGAGGAGGAAGAAGAGGAAGAGGAGGAGGAGGAGGAAGAGGAGGAAAGGCCAGCAGCCGTTAAATTACCAACCTGCCAGACGTGAGAGGGCAAGTGTGGAATTGTCAAGATTGTGGGGAAGTCTCCTTCATTTACAGTGCCTTGCAAAAGTATTCGGCCCCCTTGAACTTTTCAACCTTTTGACAAATTTCAGGCTTCAAACATAAAGATATAAAACATTTATTTTTTGTGAAGAATCACCAACAAGTGGGACACAATTGTGAAGTGGAACGAAATCTATTGGATATTTTAAACTTGTTTAGCAAATAAAAAACTGAAAAGTGGTGCGTGCAAAATTATTTGGCCCCTTTACTTTCAGTGCAGCAAACTCACTCCAGAAGTTCAGCGAGGATCTCTGAATGATCCAATGTTGTCCTAAATGACTGATGGTGATAAATAGAATCCACCTGTGTGTGATCAAGTCTCTGTATAAATGCACCTGCTCTGCGATAGTCTCAGGGTTCTGTTGAAAGCGCAGAGAGCATCATGAAGACCAAGGAACACACCAGGCCGGTCCGTAATACTGTTGTGGAGAAGTTTAAAGCCGGATTTGGTTACAAAAAGATTTCCCAAGCTTTAAACATCCCAAGGAGCACTGTGCAAGCGATCATTTTGAAATGGAAGGAGTATCAGACCACTGCAAATCTACCAAGACCTGGCCGTCCCTCTAAACTTTCAGCTCAGACAAGGAGAAGACTGATCAGAGATGCAGCCAAGAGGCCCATGATCACTCTGGTTGAACTGCAGAGAACTACAGCTGAGGTGGGAGAGTCTGTCCATAGGACAACAATCAGTCGTACACTGCACAAATCTGGCCTTTATGGAAGAGTGGCAAGAAGAAAGCCATTTCTCAAAGATATCCATAACAAGTCTTGTCTAAAGTTTGCCACAAGCCACCTGGGAGACACACCAAACATGTGGAAGAAGGTGCTCTGGTCAGATGAAACCAAAATCAAACTTTTTTGGCCACAATGCAAAACGATATGTTTGGCGTAAAAGCAACACAGCTCATCACCCTCAACACACCATCCCCACTGTCAAACATGGTGGTGGCAGCATCATGGTTTGGGCCTGCTTTTCTTCAGCAGGGACAGGGAAGATGGTTAAAATTGAGGGGAAGATGGATGCAGCCAAATACAGGACCATTCTGGATGAAAACCTGTTGGAGTCTGCAAAAGACCTGAAACTGGGATGGAGATGTATCTTCCAACAAGACAATGATCCCAAACATACAGCAAAATCCACAAAGGAATGGTTCACAAATAAACGTATCCAGGTGTTAGAATGGCCAAGTCAAAGTCCAGACCTGAATCCAATCGAGAATCTGTGGAAAGAGCTGAAAACTGCTGTTCACAAACGCTCTCCATCCAACCTCACTGAGCTTGAGCTGTTTTGCAAGGAAGAATGGGCAAGAATGTCAGTCTCTCGATGTGCAAAACTGATAGAGACATACCCCAAGCGACTTGCAGCTGTAATTGCAGCAAAAGGTGGCTCTACAAAGTATTAACGCAAGGGGGCCGAATAATTTTGCACGCACCACTTTTCAGTTTTTTATTTGCTAAAAAAAGTTTAAAATATCCAATAGATTTCGTTCCACTTCACAATTTTCCCACTTGTTGGTGATTCTTCACAAAAAATAAGCATTTTATATCTTTTTGAAGCCTGAAATGTGTCAAAAGGTTGAAAAGTTCAAGGGGGCCGAATACTTTCGCAAGGCACTGTATCTCCTTCATTTATCTCCTTTATTTATCTCCTTCACTTATCTCCTTTATTTTAGCAACGCAGCAGTACATACAATGACTTTACTTTTTACTGTCAGTGAATAGCACCGAGTGAACGTCAACATTTTCTTGAGTGAGCCTCCGGTCGGGAAGCTCGCCCCGCGATCAGCTGATCTGAAGATGCCTAAATCCGTTTGTGACATTTCAGGCAGGATCCTGGTCCTCCCCAACCAGCAACACCAGGATTGTAATTGTTTATATTTCAAACATCACTGCAGGTTGATTGTGGGCGACAACGCGGTCGTGTTAGCTTACCGAAACTCTACTGCCGAAGTTGCTGGCTGGCTACGCAACTAGCTATATCCGCTAGCATCCGTACAGGCTAACTATAGCCAGTTAGCTTTGTGTGTAACGTAACAACCCCCCATCTCATAGGAGCGAAGTTTACTATTTCATTCAATACAATTATGGTACAAAAGGTTCACTAATGCCACATGTATGATGTTGACAACATGGACGCATATATAGGCAACACCAAAGGCAGTCGTAATATTTACCTAGCAGGCTAGGCTAACGCTGTTGTGCTAACGTCCGGCGGCGTAGCGTTAGCTAGCTGTCTAAATTTCTGAAAAGCCGAACAACACCCTCCAATATTATTATAAAAATAATAAAGTCACATGGACTCGATCGAGACCATAGACTGTTAATATTAAAAGACCAGAAGCCACATTAGGCCAGACCAGTGGTAAATACAATGCAGGCTGCTCTGTTATCTCCCCAATATGACGTCATGCAATGCATTGTGGGGGGAAAATGAAACACTGTAAAGTTGTCCCTAATTTTCGTATTATATTAAATTTTGCAATATCCAACACCATCAAATACAATGGATAACAGTTCAAATATTTGCTACCAACAAGCAAATTGCACAAATTCGTTGCAAAATTTAACCTGCAACATGGACTTTAATCATTCATCAGCTGATAAATATAACATAGTAGAACTTGAAGTCCTATCGTAAAGTACCTCTGAATGTACTAGGGACAGTACTCGGGTAACCGGTGTTACGAATTAACTGGTTTTTAAGTTAACTGGTGATTGAGGCAGATGTGGTGTAGGCGTTGTCTCTCAGGACCCATTCCCGACTAACCAGGAAATAAACATTATTATCGCTTTCCTTCTATTTCACATTTATTTGTCGGTGTCTTGTGAAACTTTAAGATAAAAACGACTTGCTGAGCATTAATTCCTGCCCCGACAGACATTTATGCACACTCCTTACCGTTGTCGTTACAAAATATCATCCGTTGTCTGGCGACTGTGTCTCTTACTGCACGTCACGGAGACACCCCAATCAACTTGTGACTATAACACTTCACCGTTAAGCACTGTATCTGAAATGTAGGAAAACTGGTGTATTATATAGGCCTATTGGAATAATAAAGGTGTCAATGTATGTAATTAGCGGGGGACGTTTCATGTTATGTTCATTTATTTGACCCTATCACCTCTCGAAATGGGATTTTTTCATATGCTGACTCAGTAAACTCAACTTCAGATATCATTCATAGCATGATATATGTAACATTTAAGGCATAGTGAAGTTTTGAATATTTAAAATTACACTATATCTGGAATGTTTTTGTAATTATGGATATCTAAACTTAAAATAACTATTAACAATTGGATTGTACATATCTGAAATTGCATTGTTTCCTAACTATAATATTGCAGCTATTCAGACATTCATAAGATTGACTTTCTACAACCAACACTGGATCGAACTCCTGCACTTCAAGTCAATTCTACAATATGTGCCAGACATACACAGCAATAGAAAATACGTTTCTCTCCGACCCACTGTGCAATATGCAATATTCGTTGCAATACGCGAGAGGTGTCATTTGTATCTGGATGAATGAGTAGGCATATTGAATATTAAGGAACGTGGTTGTAATTAGTCTGTAGCTTAACATAACCCATCGTAGCCTACATAAATATAATGACATCTATATATTGAATGCCTATGTATCACAACTTAATATGAGCGGATGCACATGTTGCCACATCTGCATTCAGCTGGGTGTAAAACCTCATATGTAGCTTATGTTTTACTTACAGGCTGTATTGAAATGTAACAGATATCAATACACGTAATCCATGTTGTAGTAGGCCTACTGTTATTGAATTAACTTGTGATGCCGTTGCAAGAACGAAGACCACAACGTAGGTGGCTGTATCGATGCCTGTTTGAAATACTGCTAACGTCAATAAATCGTTAAAATGTTCATGCTGTCATTATAATCGTGTTTAAAGTGTTGGTAATTACGTTTATTTAAACCTTCTGAAGTGTTTGTTGACTCTGCAGCTGGAACACAAATGAAGACTGCTGAAATAAGCAGAACAGCGCTCAGTGCGCCCCTATTAACTTGTGTCACAACAAGTACTATCATCGGTCGTAGGCTCATAGCGATTGATTTACACCTACAAATACCTAATATTTAACATGGGCAACACAACAGCTGTGGTGTAGAAAATAAAACCAAAGTTTCCACACGTAAACATGGTACACCAATTTAAACTCAATATGCAATGCAAGTCAAATACATTGACTCAATGCTGTGACTTAAGGAAAGAACACTGCTATTCTCTCGTACTCTGGCTCTCTTCAGCTGTTCCTACGAAAGTTTGAACAATTTTCAATGGTTTGGTTCATGTGACAATAACTTCAAACTTGGTACATGAATTAATTAAAAGCAAAAAATAAAGCGTAATGAAAAACTATTTGGACAGTACAATATTACAGTAGAATTTCTTAAGATTAATCTGTACACAATTTAATCCCATTGAAACACAAGTGTAATTGATTTTACACTAAGTGGATGCACAGGTGAAGTGTAAGTGATGTATTTGTGATTTATTGAAATAAACTAAAGGAAACCAAATTGTGTTTCCTTAAGTCACAGCATTGAGTCAATGTATTTCCTATAACACGACCTAGATCTTGCATTGCATATTGAGTTTGAATTGGTGCACCATGTTTACGTGTGGAAACTTTGGTTTTATTTTCTACACCACAGCTGTTGTGTTGCCCATGTTAAATATTAGGTATTTGTAGGTGTAAATCAATCGCTATGAGCCTACGACCGATGATAGTACTTGTTGTGACACAAGTTAATCGGGGCGCACTGAGCGCTGTTCTGCTTATTTCAGCGGTCTTCATTTGTGTTCCAGCTGCAGAGTCAACAAACACTTCAGAAGGTTTAAATAAACGTAATTACCAACACTTTAAACACGATTATGACACAAATAATAATGACAGCATGAACATTTTAACGCTTTATTGACGTTTGCAGTGTTTCAAACAGGCATCGATACAGCCACCTACATGATCATTCCTGCGGAGTTTCTCATGGCACGCCTACACCACATCTGCCTCTATCACCAGTTAACTTAAAAACCAGTTAATTCGTAACACCGTCCACCAACCAGACTCTGTCTGCGTGTTTTAAGAATTAAATCACAAATCATCCAGCTGTCAGAGAAATGCAGTAAGAGTCAAATAGATGTACTCTGAGACGGAGTAAAATAAAGTACAAGTATCTCAGAAGGAGTAAAGTGAAGCAGTAGTTGAGTAAAGGTAACGTTACGGTGAGTTACGTAACGACTGACGTCAGCTGCTACATTTAGACACATAAAACACAACATATAGCCATTATATAGTATTTAATGAACAACGTATATAGCAGATATACTGTGTACCGCATGTATTACCGTACACATTACCGTATATATTGTATAAGTCCCGCATTAATAGCCGGGGATCAAAGGGTACATCACCGTTTAGCTAGCCGTCTGACACTAACACCGATGCTACGGGTTATAATATCAAATAATATAATAGCATAAGCATCTTTTAGAGGCTGATACACGGCCGTTTCCGGTCCTAAATATCAACATGAAGTCGCTCTGTGAAACATAACTAAAACATATTAAAGACTCCATGCAGTTATAAACACAGAAAACAGCCCGAACACTTTGCTAACCTTGCTGCTGCTGCTCGGCGACCCGGAACTGAACGGCGCGCACGGGATTGTGGGTACTGTAGTTTAATGGGAGAAAGCTTGTATTTCAGTGCCTGCTGATTTTAAGTGATTTAAGTGTTTTATTGTAAAAGTAAGAAATAGGATCTAAGTAGCATTCAAACTGTATTTCATTAAAACTTCACACATTAAAGGATAAATTGATGGATTGATGTTGAACACAGTTAGAGACGTTGTGTTAAAACAATTAGAAATAACTTCATAAAACTTTATTAATCCACGCTGGAGATATTCCCGCAGCTCAAAACATCAGAATAACGCAAATATGGACTAAATATACTAAAAGTATTACCAACCTGCCAGGCGTGAGAGGGCAAATGAGGAATTGTCAAGATTGTGGGGAAGTCTCCTTCATTTATCTCCTTCATTCATCTCCTTTATCTATCTCCTTCATTCATCTCCTTCATTTATCTCCTTCATTTATCTCCTTCATTTATCTCCTTCATTTATCTCCTTCATTCATCTCCTTTATCTATCTCCTTCATTCATCTCCTTCATTTATCTCCTTCATTTATCTCCTTCATTTATCTCCTTCATTTATCTCCTTCATTCATCTCCTTTATCTATCTCCTTCATTTATCTCCTTCATTTATCTCCATCATTTATCTCCTTCATTTATCTCCTTCATTTATCTCCATCATTTATCTCCTTCATTTATCTCCTTCATTCATCTCCTTCATTTATCTCCTTCATTTATCTCCTTCATTCATCTCCTTTATCTATCTCCTTCATTCATCTCCTTCATTTATCTCCTTTATTTATCTCCTTTATTTATCTCATTCATTCATCTCCTTCATTTATCTCCTTTATTTATCTCATTCATTCATCTCCTTCATTTATCTCCTTCATTTATCTCCTTCATTTATCTTCTTCATTCATCTCCTTTATCTATCTCCTTCATTCATCTCCTTCATTTATCTCCTTCATTCATCTCCTTCATTTATCTCCTTCATTTATCTCCTTCATTCATCTCCTTCATTTATCTCCTTTATTTATCTCCTTTATTTATCTCCTTCATTCATCTCCTTCATTTATCTCCTTCATTTATCTCCTTTATTTATCTCATTCATTCATCTCCTTCATTTATCTCCTTTATTTATCTCATTCATTCATCTCCTTCATTTATCTCCTTCATTTATCTCCTTCATTTATCTCCTTCATTTATCTTCTTCATTCATCTCCTTTATCTATCTCCTTCATTCATCTCCTTCATTTATCTCCTTCATTCATCTCCTTCATTTATCTCCTTCATTTATCTCCTTCATTTATCTCATTCATTTATCTTCTTCATTCATCTCCTTTATCTATCTCCTTCATTCATCTCCTTCATTTATCTCCTTCATTCATCTCCTTCATTTATCTCCTTCATTCATCTCCTTCATTTATCTCCTTCATTTATCTCCTTCATTCATCTCCTTCATTTATCTCCTTCATTTATCTCCTTCATTTATCTCCTTCATTCATCTCCTTCATTTATCTCCTTCATTTATCTCCTTTATTTATCTCCTTCATTCATCTCCTTCATTTATCTCCTTTATTTATCTCCTTCATTCATCTCCTTCATTTATCTCCTTTATTTATCTCCATCATTTATCTCCTTCATTAAGCGACGCAGCAGTACATACAATGACTTTACTTTTTACTGTCAGTGAATAGCACCGAGTGAACGTCAACGTTTTCTTTCTATCTAGTGACAGTGATCATGTCGTTAGTTCAGATAAGTACTGGTACACTTATCTACATATAGGAATAGATATATATAGGGTTAGATAGATCTAGGGTTAGATAGATCTAGGGTTAGATAGATCTAGGGTTAGATAGATCTAGGGTTAGATAGATAGATATAGGGTTATCTACTGGATTCTAACTTCTGACCAACAGGATTCTCTGGTTTCACACCTCTGACCCACTGGATCCACTGGATTCTAACTTCTGACCCACTAAATTCTCTGGGTTCTAGCCTCTGACCCACTTGATTTACTGGGTTCTGGCCTCTGACCCACTGGATTCACTGGGTTCTGGCCTCTGACCCCCTGGGTTCTGGGTCTGACCCACTAGATTCACTGGGTTCTGGCCTCTGACCCCCTGGGTTCTGGCATCTGACCCACTGGATTCACTGGTTCTGGCCTCTGACCACTAGATCCACTGGGTTCTGGCCTCTGACCCACTGGATTCACTGGGTTCTGGCCTCTGACCCACTGGATTCACTGGGTTCTGGCCTCTGACCCCCTGGGTACTGGCCTCTGACCCACTAGATTCACTGGGTTCTGGCCTCTGACCCCCTGGGTACTGGCCTCTGACCCACTAGATTCACTGGGTTCTGGCCTCTGACCCACTGGGTTCTGAATGTGTGAATGTGATCAATGTCTCCCTGTTTATGTCAATGTGGTCATGCTAATAATAATAAATAATAAATAACGCTCTGAATCGAATTTGAATTACAGTCAACGGGTCTGTTGGTCCATTTCTGTAACTGTCTATGATAACTACCGCGTCGCGCCTATGTCACGTCATCACCAGGCGCCCGATTAGCGGCGGGAGATTGACCGTTACTGCGGAGGATTTATCAAAGCAGAGTGAGTGATTAATGGTTAATATATGTTAATATATCTTATAATGTCAAACATTATTTAACTTAAACCGTGTTTTAAACTGCTAGTTAGCTATCAGGTTTCACTAAGATAACCCTAGGGTTACGGTTCACTTCCGGGATGGAGTGTGTCCCTTAACTGTTTGGTAAATAATCACTACTTTTAGCGTGTATAGAGCAGCATATCTCCACCAGACTCCATGTAAATAATCACTACTTTTAGCGTGTATAGAGCAGCATATCTCCACCAGACTCCATGTAAATAATCACTACTTTTAGCGTGTATAGAGCAGCATATCTCCACCAGACTCCATGTAAATAATCACTACTTTTAGCGTGTATAGAGCAGCATATCTCCACCAGACTCCATGTAAATAATCACTACTTTTAGCGTGTATAGAGCAGCATATCTCCACCAGACTCCATGTAAATAATCACTACTTTTAGCATGTATAGAGCAGCATATCTCCACCAGACTCCATGTAAATAATCACTACTTTTAGCATGTATAGAGCAGCATATCTCCACCAGACTCCATGTAAATAATCACTACTTTTAGCGTGTATAGAGCAGCATATCTCCACCAGACTCCATGTAAATAATCACTACTTTTAGCATGTATAGAGCAACATATCTCCACCAGACTCCATGTAAATAATCACTACTTTTAGCATGTATAGAGCAGCATATCTCCACCAGACTCCATGTAAATAATCACTACTTTTAGCATGTATAGAGCAGCATATCTCCACATGTAAATGGGAGAATTAAGAGTTTATTCCAACCAGACCAGAGTGGTGATTGTTGGAACAGTGTAAACATGAACCAAGGCGGCTTTTAGTAGTTTTATTTAGTTCCTGTCCACTTTGATTGAAGTGTGTTTGACGATGATAAAAGCAGTGATTATTTACATGGAGTCTGGTGGGTTTGGTGATGGTGAATACTAGTTATACCGGGTAATATTTACTGTGTTTGCATAGCAAGCTGACCCGGTGTTAACTGTGTTTGACCCGGGTTATACTAACTTTATATAACGGGCTGACCCATCTCATAGTTGCTATATTTATTATTATTGCCACTCTTCATTCTAACCCCAACCGGTCGTCAGACACCGCCTACCAAGAGCCTGGGCCTGGGTCTGGGTCTGTCCGAGGTTTCTTCCCAAAGGGGAGTTTTTCCTCCCCACTGTTGCACTGTTGCTTGCTCTGGAGGAAACTACTAGAACTGTTGGGTCCTTGTAAATTCTGGAGTGGGGTCTAGACCTACTCTATCTATAAAGTGTCTCGAGATAACTCATGTTATGAATTGATACTATAAATAAAATTGAAATTGGAAATTGAAATATTTATATATATTATCCTTTATTTATATATTATATTAATATTTTGTTTTCTGTGTTTTGGGGCAGAATGACTCAGAGAAAAAGGCTGTCCAACACCCAGAGCTCCTCCCAGAGCAAGGTGGGTTTAAACATTTCCTCTTTCTCCTGGGGAGGGGGGTGTTATTGTTGCCATGGTAATCTCTCCAAAACCCAAACAGGGGTTTCCTGGCTTAGATTAGCATTTGGGGGGACACATTAAGCAGGGGGGTGTAGGGGTCTGGGGGTTCTTCCCCAGGACCACAGCATAACACTTTTAGGCACCAATTTATTGTAAAAACGGGTTTGTTCATGGCAAGGAAATCACATCACATGGCAGGTAACAATCCAAAAAACAAAATATAATGGAATATTATCAGTTTTCCAGTAAGGGGACGTCCAGAGACCTGGGCCCGGATAGACAGGCTCCTGGTCTCTGGTTACCGTGGCTACAGCTTTTACTGCTGATGTTTTCTCCATTATACACAGAGATGGCAAAAGTACTCACTTTCCGTACTTAAGTAGAAGTACAGATACTTGTGTTAAAAAATACTCTGGTAAAAGTGGAAGTACTGATTAAACTTCTTTACTCAAGTAAAAGTAAGAAAGTACAGGCTTGGAAATTTACTTAAAGTATAAAAGTAAAAGTAGCCTTGCGAATGACAACCATTTTTTATGCAAAGCTACCTGGAGCACACCAATGTTACTAGAGAGACGCTGAGGGACTTCAGTGGACATGGAGGACACGGTCTTTATATGGCAATGGCTACATTTTAAATGGATGTCTGCCAATAGGCCTAAAACATCACATATATGATTATTATGACAGAAACTCCAGGTTAATAAGATTCTGACTCATTAGCAAGATATGAATTCAGTTGTGATTCTGGGAGAATTCACAGATCCAGTTTCTATTTTTTATCTTCCCCTTAAAATTTAATTGTGTGTGCTCAAATATGGCTTCTGGAAATAAAATAAAGGATTCAAATATGAATGACTAAACAGACATTAATGAAGAAGTTCCCCAGCACATTGGCCAGGAGTCCTTCTTGATGCCTACTGTCTCAAACATCTCTCTCAGACCAGGCCGAGGATGATGGGAATGTCTTGCTGCTTGTCTGTCGGATCTCTGTTTTCTTCATTTTCAATCATGTCGCCCTCCATACTACTATGTGCTAACGTTAGCCGCAATGATTTGCTGTGAATTAATGCAGAATGCCGAATCCGTTGAGTTGTTTTAGTCATGCGTCAAATGCAACGTACAGTAGATATATTCCCATAATTTAGATTGAATATGGTATTGATGACGTAAACAATAATAACCATAACTCCAGTGAAATGATGTGAAAGTTGAGGACTAGTTAGGACTGTATTATAGCTGATTCTGGTTTCCAACTTCGCCCCAGGTGTGTCTGTTAAAACAGACGGAGACAACTTCTCTCAAGTTTCCATCGACTTGTTAGTTGAATTACAGTATCTGAAGTTTGGTAAAAAAAATAAACTCATGCGAATAAAGCTGGTGAAACTGTTGATGCTTCATTAAGATCAACGTGCTAGCTAACAGGTGAAGAACACACCAGAACCACTAGCTAACTTACTTTAAATGTGCAAGAACTACAGACCAATAACAGGCTTAAGTGAACTGACAACATGAGTTATACGACTTACAGTTATCAAAGAGGCACACACACAATCTCAACTGATTATCCTCCAGACAGCTAGTCTCTTTTTCTTTTCTCACACTTTATTCTCCGTGTGGCGCGCGCACCCGCTCGCGGTGTTAGCGCGTGTCCGCGCTATTTTCCGACATAACAACCTCTTGTACAAAACGAAAGTAACGAGCCAATTTTGTAAAATGTAAGGAGTAGAAAGTACCGATATTTGTGTTAAAATGTAAGGAGTAAAAGTAAAAAGTCCCCACAAAAATAAATAGTAAAGTAAAGTAAAAATATCAGCAAAATCTACTTGAGTACAGTAACGAAGTATTTGTACTTCGTTACTTCCCATCTCTGATTATACAGAGCGTTATGTTGTTTTCTCCATTATACAGAGCGTTATGTTGTTTTCTCCATTATACAGAGCGTTGTGATGTTTTCTCCATTATACAGAGCGTTATGTTGTTTTCTCCATTATACAGAGCGTTATGTTGTTTTCTCCATTATACAGAGCGTTGTGATGTTTTCTCCATTATACAGAGTGTTATGAAGTGTTTTCTCCATTATACAGAGCGTTATGATTTTTTCTCCATTATACAGAGCGTTATGTTGTTTTCTCCATTATACAGAGCGTTATGTTGTTTTCTCCATTATACAGAGCGTTATGTTGTTTTCTCCATTATACAGAGCGTTATGTTGTTTCTCCATTATACAGAGCGTTATGTTTTCTTCATTATACAGAACGTTATGAGGTTTTCTCCACTATACAGAGTGTTATGATGTTTTCTCCACTATACAGAGTGTTATGATGTTTTCTCCACTATACAGAGTGTTATGATGTTTTCTTCATTATACAGAGCGTTATGATGTTTCTTCATTATACAGAACGTTATGAGGTTTTCTCCACTATACAGAGCGTTATGATGTTTTCTCCATTATACAGAGCGTTATGTTTCTCCATTATACAGAGCGTTATGGTGTTTTCTCCATTATACAGAGCGTTATGAAGTGTTTTCTCCATTATACAGAGCGTTATGTTTTCTTCATTATACAGAGCGTTATGATGTTTCTCCATTATACAGAGCGTTATGTTTTCTTCATTATACAGAACGTTATGAGGTTTTCTCCACTATACAGAGCGTTATGATGTTTTCTCCATTATACAGAGCGTTATGTTTCTCCATTATACAGAGCGTTATGGTGTTTTCTCCATTATACAGAGCGTTATGAAGTGTTTTCTCCATTATATAGAGCGTTATGTTTTCTCCATTATATAGAGCGTTATGAAGTGTTTTCTCCATTATATAGAGCGTTATGTTTTCTCCATTATATAGAGCGTTATGAAGTGTTTTCTCCATTATACAGCGCGTCATGAGGTTTTCTCCATTATACAGAGCGTTACAATGTTTTCTCCATTATACAGAGCGTTATGTTTTCTCCATTATACAAAGCGTTATGTTTTCTCCATTATACAGAGCGTTATGAAGTTTTCTCCATTATACAGAGCGTTATGTTTCTCCATTATACAGAGCGTTATGAAGTGTTTTCTCCATTATACAGAGCGTTATGTTTTCTCCATTATACAAAGCGTTATGTTTTCTCCATTATACAGAGCGTTATGAAGTTTTCTCCATTATACAGAGCGTTATGTTTTCTTCATTATACAGAGCGTTATGAAGTGTTTTCTCCATTATACAGAGCGTTATGTTTTCTCCATTATACAGAGCGTTATGAAGTGTTTTCTCCATTATACAAAGCGTTATGTTTTCTCCATTATACAGAGCGTTATGAAGTTTTCTCCATTATACAGAGCGTTATGTTTCTCCATTATACAGAGCGTTATGAAGTGTTTTCTCCATTATACAGAGCGTTATGTTTTCTCCATTATACAGAGCGTTATGATGTTCCCCCATTATACAGAGCGTTATGAAGTGTTTTCTCCATTATACAGAGCGTTATGAAGTGTTTTCTCCATTATACAGAGCGTTACGATGTTTTCTCCATTATACAATAATAATAATACATTTTATTTAACAGCGCCTTTCTCATCACTCAAGGTCGCTTTACAGACAAAAAAGCGAGATACAGGGAACAGAATAGTGAAAGGAGTTATAACAAAATAAAGCAAAACAAACAAAACAAAACAAGGCAAAACAAAAATTACAGGGACAGTGTATTTACAAATAAGCAAGCTGGAACAGATGGGTTTTGAGTCTAGTTTTGAACAGGGGGAGAGAGTCGATATTGCGGAGGTCAGGTGGGAGTGAGTTCCAGAGCTGGGGAGCAGAGCGGCTGAAGGCTCTGGTCCCCATGGTGACAAGTCGAGCTGGGGGGACAGTGAGGTGGATAGAGGAGGAGGATCTGAGGGAGCGGGAGGGAACGGCGATGTGAAGGAGTTCTGATAGATATGGAGGAGCAAGGTTATGGATGGCTTTGAAAGTATAGAGAAGGATTTTAAATTGTATTCTGAATTGAACTGGAAGCCAATGGAGCTGCTGAAGGACAGGGGTTATATGATGAAAAGACGGGGTTCTGGTGATGACACGCGCTGCTGAGTTCTGAAGAAGTTGAAGTTTATGGAGGGATTTTTGAGGAAGGCCAAAAAGAAGGGAGTTACAGTAATCAAGGCGGGAAGTGATGAGGCTGTGGATAAGGATGGAGGCAGTGTGAGTGGTAAGGGAGGGACGGAGGCGATTAATGTTGCGTAGGTGGAAGTATGCAGATCGGCAGGTAGAGCGTTATGTTGTTTTCTCCATTATACAGAGCGTTATGATGTTCCTCCATTATACAGAGCGTTATGTTTTCTCCATTATACAGAGCGTTATGATGTTCCTCCATTATACAGAGCGTTATGATGTTCCTCCATTATACAGAGCGTTATGTTTTCTCCATTATACAGAGCGTTATGGTGTTTTCTCCATTATACAGAGCGTTATGGTGTTTTCTCCATTATACAGAGCGTTATGATGTTCCTCCATTATACAGAGCGTTATGTTTTCTCCATTATACAGAGTGTTATGCTGTTTTCTCCATTACATTATGAAGGGTTGAGATGTAACGGACGCCCGCCGCGGCGCAGCAGCGTCACTCTGATGTTTGGCTCTGCAGATATTTGTTCTCTCGGTGGGGCACCAGACTTTCTCTGTGAAGGGACATCCTGCCGAAGTTATTAGGCTGAATCTCATTTCTCTATCTTACCCCTACCCCTTACCCCTTCCCCTTGGTTTTGCGCGTTCACGCGGGACCTAGTGCTGTCCCATTACCTATTTCGACCGAGGGGTAGGGCTGAGACCGAGGGGTATGGCTGAGACCGAGGGGTAGGGGTAAGACCGAGAGGTAGGGGTAAGACCGAGGGGTAGGGGATAGACCAAGGGGTATATAGCCCTGGAAACCAAGTGTGGACGCGACCTCACTTGTAAACAAGGGCTATTATACAGCAAGCAACAATGGCTGCCCAGCGACCAGAGAGACACAAGTATTCGCGGCTTAAATAATTGATTTAAAAGTTAGGACAGTCTTGTTTTGTGGTCTATACAGTCCTGTACATATATACTGCAACCATGTTCTTAACTGAAACTTTTTAAAAATCGCTAGCTTGCGCTAACGCTAATCGCTAACGCTAATCGCTAACGATATTAATTCCTGTTCATGCACTTGTATATTGTTGTTGGTTTTGATACAGGACACTGATGAAATATGGGGGGATATGTTTTTGCCTGTTATGTTTAATTTATCGGCAATAAAGACAGATTTTTGTTAACAAAATGTTTTTCTGAACATCAATGACATTTAAAACGGTGATAACTGATATGCAAATGACACTGTTGTCAAAACCCACGCGATCAACAAAGAGACGGCCTCTTGGATGTTTGGGATCAATACTGTATGGTGATGTAACCAAGGGGTGTCCCATTTCATAGGGGGGGGGGGGGGGTCACCCCTACCCCACCCCTTACCCCTTGGTTTCAAGGGGTAAGGGGTAGGGGGTAAAATGGAGAAATGGGATTCAGCCTTAACATATAGTATTAACATATAGTATTAACATAGTTAAAATATAGTTATTAACCTATAGTTATTAACATATAGTTATTAACGATATGTTAACTATAGGTTAATAACTATATGTTAACTATGTTAATAACTATATGTTAATAACTAAATGTTAATAACTATATGTTAACTAAATGTCATTAACTACATGTTAATACCTATATGTTAATAACGTATACAGACTTCTAAAGTTCTTTGTTTTTATGTTTTCTGCACTTCTTCTACAATTTTGCTGCTTTTTCTGACGTAGATGTTTTGGTGTTTTTGAAGACTTCTTTCAGTCTGATCATCTGGAGGTCTTCATGTTATCATGATATTACCGTGATATTATTGTGTTATTACCTATTTTTGTGTTATTACCTATTTTTGTGTTATTACCTATTATTCCATGTTGTGTTATTATTTTGTTAATATTGTGTTAATACCTTGCAGAGACAGTCGGGGCCATTGGCGTCTCAGGAAGAAGACGACGACTCGACGTTCACTCAGCCGAGTTCTTCTCAGGTTCAGAGAGGGCTGGAGAGGTTCACACCTGCACAGGTAGATCAGAAGGTAAGAGACCCTGCAACCCTCTAATCCTGAACCCTAATCCCCACACGCCTTAAACCAGACCACACCTGCACAGGTAGATCAGAAGGTAAGAGACCCTCTAACCCTCTAATCCTGAACCCTAATCCCCACACGCCTTAAACCAGACCACACCTGCACAGGTAGATCAGAAGGTAAGAGACCCTCTAACCCTCTAATCCTGAACCCTAATCCCCACACGCCTTAAACCAGACCACACCTGCACAGGTAGATCAGAAGGTAAGAGACCCTCTAACCCTCTAATCCTGAACCCTAATCCCTACACGCTAAGGCGTCTCTGGGACGCTCTCTGACCCAGAGACTTTCTTTGACCCAGAGACTTTCTTTGACCCAGAGACTCTCTTTGACCCAGAGACTCTCTCTTACACAGATACGTTTTAAATCTTCTCTTGCTTTAAGGATTGTTGTTGTTGTTGTTGTTGTCCTGCAGACGGCGGAAGTGGTGCAGTTCTTCCTGGTTCGGGACCAGAAGAAGATTCCTGTCCGCAGAGCAGGTAGAAACACCTATCTCTCGAATTAAATATAAAATTGTTAAAAACCCTCAAACCCAACAACAGAGTTCAGATCACTTAATGCTAAGCTAAGCTAACTGGCAGTATCTCCATAAGCAGTCTGTTATACCTGTCTCTCTCTCTCTCTCTCTCTGTTATACCTGTCTCTCTCTCCGTGTGTTACCTGTCACTCTCTCTCTGTGTTATACCTGTCTCTCTCTACGTGTGTTATACCTGTCACTCTCTCTCTCTGTCTGTTATACCTGTCTCTCTCTCTCTGTGTTATACCTGTCTCTCTCTATGTGTGTTACCTGTCACTCTCTCTCTGTTATACCTGTCACTCTCTCTCTCTGTTATACCTGTCTCTCTCTCCGTGTGTTACCTGTCACTCTCTCTCTGTGTTATACCTGTCTCTCTCTGCGTGTGTTATACCTGTCACTCTCTCTCTCTGTCTGTTATACCTGTCTCTCTCTCTCTGTGTTATACCTGTCTCTCTCTATGTGTGTTATACCTGTCACTCTCTCTCTCTGTCTGTTATACCTGTCTCTCTCTCTCTGTGTTATACCTGTCTCTCTCTACGTGTGTTATACCTGTCTTATTTATTTATGTTTTATTTTATTAATTCAGGACAATGCACATTGATGAACATGCACAACAGTACACGTAAATGTGCCAGCTGTAGCCCGAGGGCTAATTTCCATCTGCAGTCCAATAGGCAGGTTGGAGTTACAGTAAAAAAGACATAGGATAGTAGCATTTAGTATATAAAAACAAGAAGAAAGAAAAGAAGAAAAAAAGAAAAAAACAGGACAATTTATTAGTAAAAAAAATGGAAACACAAGTTAGCGTTGGTTAACTGTTTGGTTAGCTCTAAGCCACAGCTTTACCGGGCTCTTAAAGGAGGCCAAAGTGGGACGCTCCCTTATAGTTGGAGGAAGTGTGTCCCATAATGCACTGCCTTTAATAGATTATTCAGCATTATGGCTGAAGGAGGTTTTTCTGAAAGGAACCTCACAGTCCCCGTTTACAACGGCTCTTGTGATCCGAGTGTGTCTATATTTAATAAACTCCAACAGTGGAGGTGGCGCCAGGCCATGAAGTACTTTATAAATTAAGCACAATGAGGAAAATTTACAATAACTATCAAAACTCAGAAAGTTATATTTCTCTAAGATATTGCAATGATGATAAGAGAAAGGTTTTTTTATCCAGAAACTTAAGCGCCTTCTTGTACAGAAGCTCAACTGGTTTTAGGGTAGTAGTACCCGACATAGACCAGCTCGTTTTAGGGTAGTAGTACCCGACATAGACCAGCTGGTTTTAGGGTAGTAGTACCCGACATAGGGCAGCTAGTGATACAATAGTTCACATGTGAAAGTATCATTAAATGCAGAGACATTAGAGCAGCTGAATCTGATAGAGATCATCTGATTTGTTTAAAATTATGAAGATTAAATTAGATTCTTTTGGATATCATTTTAACATGGTTTTTAGAAGAGAGTCTAGAGTCTATAATCACACCTAAATATTTACATTCATTAACAACTTACAACTCTTCTGTGCCCAACATCACCCCCGATTGAGCAAGCATAACAGTAGAAGATTTCTTTGACAAGTATAAACAGTTTTTTTTACATTTAAAATAAGACATGATCTATTGAGCCGTGTGTGTGTGTGTGTGTGTGTGTGTGTGTGTGTGTAAGAGCTGTTGAGAGAACACGTGCTGCCTCCACAGGATCTTTTGCTTTAGTAAAAATTACAGTGTCATCAGCGTAAAGCTGGACATTAACATGCAAACAGTATTCTGGTAAGTCATTAATATATAGAGAAAATAAAATGGGCCCCAGTATGGAGCCTTGGGGGACTCCTACTGAACTACCCATATAGGCAGACCTAACCCCGCCCACCATAGTGCATTGTTCTCTGTGAGACAAGTAAGAGTGAAACTAGTTAATAGTTTGAGCAGAAAAATTGAAATATGACAATTTAGATAGCAGATCTTTGTGATTGACGGCATCAAAAGTTATTTTCAGATCCAGAAATACAGCACCAACACATCCATTTTCCTCTAGCTGACATTTCATTTTTTCCATAAACATGACCAATGCAGTCTCGGTTGGGTGGTGTGGCCGGAACCCAAACTGCATGGGATGTAAAGGTGTTTGACTATTGCTGAGGAATTCAATGATTTGTTTGCTTATCCATTTTTCAATAATTTTCTAAATTACAGGTAGAATGCTTATTGGTCTATAATTATTGTCAGATTATAGATGTCAGATTTGTCTCCAGCTTTAACCCTGTGTGACCGAGACACTCGCCCACGCGTAAAAAAAGCACCTCTGATTCATAGTTTAATAACTTTTAAACAATACAACGCAGCGACTCACCTAAAATGGCTCCTGAATCCTGACGAATTAGCCTTTCCGGCGGTCTTTTCCGTGTCCTTTTAGCCTCTACAGGTGATTTTCTATCCAGCCTGGAACTTCCAGCCTCTTTAGGGGTTGTTGGGCTTTAAATCCATACCTTTAAATCCCAGATTTATCCACTTTATGTCTATAATTCATCGCGTTTTCGCTCGATTATGCCGCTTTCGCGCGCTGCTGCCTCTCTCTTCTCTGTTTACAGGAAGTACAGGCACCGGTATGCCCATATATGGGAGATATCAGCCAAAGAGTATGGAGGCTGAAAGATTCCAACCCTCCCAACACTTCCTACTTTGCCAACACTTCCTGTCAACGTGTCTAGCATGTAATCAAAGGTGCTATAGCGGAACAAGATAGATATCTACCGTTTTATAGAGGAAATGGCCTCATTGGTTTGAGATATGGCATATATTTGCATTATATATTATATATTTGGGCCTTTTTTGAAGAAATGTAAATAGTATGTGCTTTATATGAGTTATAATGTTTATTATGTTTATTTTTCCATGTAGAATAACTGTTTTAGACACACAAATGCTTGTGTAGCATTGTTGTGGGTGTAATATCAATAAATATGACATTATTATGTTATTATTGGCATAGGTAAATGTCATGAGGGCAAAAGCGTCTGGACTTTTTTTGAAAAAATGTCTGTATTTTGTCATCTGTAAAATTTATAATGATTATTTCTTCACAGTGTGACTCCCAAGACATATGTGAAGTGTTTTAGAGAATAAAATGGCTTAGGTTTTACCTATATGTCTGTGATATCAATACATATCTGGAAGAGTCATGTTCCGTTTTATTTATTTATTTGTCTTTAAGGTCCTACAACCATTTTTAACATTCAAGTGACCTCATTGCAACCCAAATATTCTACTAACCCAGTTTGTCCTGAAAAAAATGATGTTCAGATCTTGACTGTAGACAACAGGGTTGATGTTTTATTGGCTTTTATATAAAATAAATCCTGACGGAAAATGAACTGTAAAAATGGCCTCAGGGCTCAGAGGGTCAATTTCCACGCCTTAGGAACAATTGAAGTTTTTATAGATAAATTAACCAAGTGCATGAGTGGGGGCGCTAAAGCCTTTTTATGTAACTTTATAAAACTAGTGTCAAGCCCATACATATCATTGGCTTTAGAAGTGTTCAGAGCTGTAATGATATCAATGACTTCTGGTTCTGTAATCTCTTGGATATAAAATTTGGGATGATTATTGTGAGGTAGAGTAGGAACCTGCTGATCAGAACCCTCGCAAGATGGGAACTGTTTCACCATATCTACTATTGATTTCACAAAGAAGGAATTAAGCTCTTGTGCCAGAACAACAGGGTCTCTCACCAGCAGATTGTTAATTTTTAATTCTAAGCCTTTACTGTCCTGCGTGGGTTGTTTCCCTGTCAATTTATTTATGATCTGCCATATTTTTTTACCGTTACCTCCAGCGTTTTTAATAATTTGAATGAAAAAATTAGCTTTAGCCTTTCGTAATTCGGACGTCACTTTATTTCTGGCTCTTGTAAAACTAAGTCTGTCTATATTAAGTCCAGACTTAATAGATTTTCGGAGTAATTGATCCCTTTGTTTTATTAACTTTAAACAGGCAGGGTTAAGCCAGGGGAGGGAGTTGGACTTCTTTCTCCCATGGCGCCCCCTCCTGGAGAAAGAGAAGATTACCTCTTTAACTTTCGAGAGAAATAAGTCACTGCCAGCGTCCACATCCTCGCGTTCCATAAAGCTAATCCAGTCAATATCTTTCAAAGCTCTGTCCACATTTTCAAGCTGGTTCTTGGGAATTGTCATATTACTAGTGTGGTTGTTTGAACTATGATATGGATTTTCTGAGCGTTTTACCTTTCTAGAAAAAAAGATTACATTATGGTCTGAGAGACCTGTTAACAGGTTGTGGGATTTTTTAATCCTTTCCGGTTTGTTGGTGAAAACTAAGTCAATTCTAGAGTGAGTGCGGTGTGTGATTCTGGTGGGTTGTTCTATTATCTGAGTGAGGTTAAAGTAATCTGTTATAAGCTTGAGATTTTTTCTCTCTGTTTTGTTATCCCAATTGACATTAAAATCTCCAAAAAGGAGGATTTCTTTTTTATGATTACATATTGTAAGAAGTGATTTAAGATAGTCATAGAAGTCCAGCTTAGCAGTAGGTTGGCGATAGATGCAGATAGCTGTCAGAGACATCTCTCTCGTAAGGGAGATATTTACACCAACGCATTCCAGTGTGATGTTACTGGGCCATTTGCTGTCGTATGGTTAGTAACAATAAACAAATAATAATAACAGCATTAGTTATCCAACTAAGGGATGGAAAGGCTTTTTTGATGGCTTTTACCGGGTTAGACAGCACACACGGGGCACCTGCCGCACCGTGCGTGTGCTCGGCATCCATCTTGAATTAGACAATACACTGGTTTTGTGTATTGTCTCTCTCTATGTGTGTTATACCTGTCTCTCTGTGTGTTATTACTTGACAGGTTATTTGTGGGAGGGTAGGTGATGTGACTGCGCCATTGTTGCTCTCTTGACGTAGAACTCCTCATCACTCCTACAAACTACGTACTGTAGCTTTAAGACATAGAAACTGTGTACTGTAGCTTTAAGACATAGAAACTGTGTACTGTAGCTTTAAGACAGATACTATGTACTGTAGCTTTAAGACAGAGATACTACGTACTGTAGCTTTAAGACATAGAAACTGTGTACTGTAGCTTTAAGACAGAGATACTACGTACTGTAGCTTTAAGACAGAGGTATGAAATATTGTGTTTGTGTTTTCAGACCTGGTGAAACACGTGTTGAAAGATTATAGAAACATTTACCCCGAAATCATGAAGAGAGCAGCGCGCATCTTTGACCAGGTCAGTCTAAAAAAACTTTACTTACACTAAACTGTTAACAGGAACATATCTTTATTTAAACTAACCCTGTTAACAGGAACATAGCTTTATTTAAACTAACCCTGTTAACAGGAACATATCTTTATTTAAACTAATCTGTCTGACACCATGTTTCTCAGGTGTTTGGTCTTAAAATCGTTGAAATCGACTCTAAGAACCACATGTACATCCTGGTTAATAAGCTGGAGACGGCCGAGGCTCCACCCATCAGGTGAGTAACCATAGCAACGCAGACGATTTCATGTT
Organism: Etheostoma nigrum; assembly: GCA_029931835.1. Taxonomy (NCBI): domain Eukaryota; kingdom Metazoa; phylum Chordata; class Actinopteri; order Perciformes; family Percidae; genus Etheostoma; species Etheostoma nigrum. Next base: position 2,782,928 of record CM057243.1, on the reverse strand, counting down.
TAATATTTAAATACAGCTTCAGAAAATAACCACAAAGCAGGTAGTCTGTAGCTACGTCTCCGTCCACGTGTCCATCTAATGATCTGGAGTTGGTAAAACCTCCTGAGAATAAATCTGGTGAAAGTGTGTTTCCATCCAACGGCTTTACAGCCAATAAGAACCTGTGGTGATGACATCACCATCCAACGGCTTTACAGCCAATAAGAACCTGTGGTGATGACATCACACGCTGTTTTAGGGTCAGACTGGGTTATCTGATTGGTTGGAGACATTTTAAGGTGTTTCCATTCATTTACACAGAATCACACAACAGACGTCTACCATCACATGATCAATATGGGACAACATCACATGATCAATATGGGACACCATCACATGATCACTATGGGACACCATCACATGATCACTATGGGACAACACCACATGATCAATATGGGACAGGCTACATAATAATAATAATAATAATAAATTGAATTTGTATAGCGCTTTTCCCAAGCTCAAAGTCGCTTTACAGAGTAGAAAGAAAAAAAATAAAAAATAAATAAATAAATAAATAAATAAATAAATAAATAAAAGCTAAGGATAGGCAGAACAGAAGAGATGGGTCTTCAGACGGGACTGAAAAATGGTGAGGGACTCAGAGATGCGGATCTCATGGGGGAGGGAGTTCCAGAGCCTGGGAGCTGCCCTGGAAAAGGCTCTGTCCCCAAAACTGCAGAGCTTTGACTTGGGGACGTAGAGGAGACCGGCTGAGGTGGATCTGAGGGACCGTGAAGGTTGGTAGGGGGAGAGGAGGACAGTGAGGTATGACGGGGCAAGGTGATGTATGGCATAGAGCTCATGTTCCAGCTGATAGACATATCGAGCTATAATAAGAAAACAACAATGCTATCAACACGTCGCTATGACGATGCAGATGCAACTTGTCTTTTATTGTTCCTCCGGCACTGCTGCGAGACTCTTTTTGGAGACATGTCTCTCTGTCTGAGCGTCTTCCATTGTCTCCCAGGACGTCCCACGGCTTGTCCTAACCTTTGTCGGCCATTTCCTTCACGAGTTCCTGATAAATTAAATCCAGAAAGACTCTTGTCTCCTCGTCTGTCCACTTCCATCTGTCTCTGCCCATGTGTGAGACAGAGAGGAAATACTGGGGGACATTAACTACAACTTCTTCTTCTGCGTTTTGTGGCGGGTTGCAACCATAACATGACCTAAAACTTAATCAACTCATTATTTATGCAGCAAATAAGGTTTCCATCAACGTTTATCACATAAGAAGAATTTCATTAAGATAAAATCTGATGAGACCAACGCATTTCATCATCATCATCATTACCTAGCACTGCAGGGGGTACGCGTTGTGTCCCACTATGGATACTACCACGGGTAGCACTGCAGGGGGTACGCGTTGTGTCCCACTATGGATACTACCACGGGTAGCACTGCAGGGGGTACGCGTTGTGTCCCACTATGGATACTACCACGGGTAGCACTGCAGGGGGTACGCGTTGTGTCCCACTATGGATACTACCACGGGTAGCACTGCAGGGGGTACGCGTTGTGTCCCACTATGGATACTACCACGGGTAGCACTGCAGGGGGTACGCGTTGTGTCCCACTACGGATACTACCACGGGTAGCACTGCAGGGGGTACGCGTTGTGTCCCTTTACGGATACTATCACGGGTAGCACTGCAGGGGGTACGCGTTGTGTCCCACTACGGATACTACCACGGGTAGCACTGCAGGGGGTACGCGTTGTGTCCCACTACGGATACTACCACGGGTAGCACTGCAGGGGGTACGCGTTGTGTCCCTTTACGGATACTATCACGGGTAGCACTGCAGGGGGTACGCGTTGTGTCCCTCTACGGATACTACCACGGGTAGTACTGCAGGGGGTACGCGTTGTGTCCCTCTACGGATACTACCACGGGTAGCACTGCAGGGGGTATGTGTTGTGTCCCTCTACGGATACTACCACGGGTAGCACTGCAGGGGGTACGCGTTGTGTCCCTCTACGGATACTACCACGGGTAGCACTGCAGGGGGTACGCGTTGTGTCCCTCTACGGGTACTACCACGGGTAGCACTGCAGGGGGTACGCGTTGTGTCCCTCTACGGATACTACCACGGGTAGCACTGCAGGGGGTACGCGTTGTGTCCCTCTACGGATACTACCACGGGTAGCACTGCAGGGGGTACGCGTTGTGTCCCCCTACGGGTACTATGGTGTACTGCAGGGGGTACGCGTTGTGTCCCCCTACGGATACTACCACGGGTAGCACTGCAGGGGGTATGTGTTGTGTCCCTCTACGGATACTACCACGGGTAGCACTGCAGGGGGTACGCGTTGTGTCCCTCTACGGATACTACCACGGGTAGCACTGCAGGGGGTACGCGTTGTGTCCCTCTACGGATACTACCACGGGTAGCACTGCAGGGGGTACGCGTTGTGTCCCCCTACGGGTACTATGGTGTACTGCAGGGGGTACGCGTTGTGTCCCCCTACGGATACTACCACGGGTAGCACTGCAGGGGGTATGTGTTGTGTCCCTCTACGGATACTACCACGGGTAGCACTGCAGGGGGTATGTGTTGTGTCCCTCTACGGATACTACCACGGGTAGCACTGCAGGGGGTACGCGTTGTGTCCCTCTACGGATACTACCACAGGTAGCACTGCAGGGGGTACGCGTTGTGTCCCTCTACGGATACTACCATGGGTAGCACTGCAGGGGGTACGCGTTGTGTCCCCCTACGGGCACTACCACGGGTAGCACTGCTAGTGGTTTTGGTATGTTCTTCACCTGTTAGCTAGTGGTTTTGTGTGTTCTTCACCTGTTAGCTAGTAGTTTTGGTATGTTCTTCACCTGTTAGCTAGTAGTTTTGGTATGTTCTTCACCTGTTAGCTAGTGGTTTTGGTATGTTCTTCACCTGTTAGCTAGTGGTTTTGGTATGTTCTTCACCTGTTAGCTAGTAGTTTTGGTATGTTCTTCACCTGTTAGCTAGTGGTTTTGGTATGTTCTTCACCTGTTAGCTAGTGGTTTTGTGTGTTCTTCACCTGTTAGCTAGTGGTTTTGGTATGTTCTTCACCTGTTAGCTAGTAGTTTTGGTATGTTCTTCACCTGTTAGCTAGTGGTTTTGTGTGTTCTTCACCTGTTAGCTAGTGGTTTTGTGTGTTCTTCACCTGACCTAGGTTGCACGTTGGTCTTAATGAAGCATCAACAGTTTCACCAGCTTTTTCGCATGATTTTTTTTGTTTTTTTTTACCAAACTTCAGATTTTGTAATTCAATTGACAAGTGGATGGAAACTTAGCTAGACAGAAGTTGTCTCCGTCCGTGTTTTAACAGACACACCTGGGGGGATGTTGGAAACCAGAATCAGGTTTAATCCAGTCCTCATCTAGTCCTTCACTTTCACATCATTTCACTGGAGTTATCGTTACTATTGTTTGGATGGGAATATATCTACTGCACGTTTCATTTGACTTACGACTAAGACAACTCAACAGATTTGGCATTCTGCATTAATTCACAGCAAATCATTGCGGCTTGATGGCGCTAACGTTAGCACATAGTAGCATACTACCATAAGTGTTACACTATTATGTAGTATGGATAGTAGTATGGATGGCGACATGATTGAAAATGAAGAAAACAGAGATCCCAGAGATTTGGCAGACAAGCAGCAAGACATTCCCATCATCCTCGACCTGGTCTGAGAGAGATGTTTGAGACAGTAGGCATCAAGAAGGACTCCTGGCCAACGTGCTGGGGAACTCCTTCATTAATGTCTGTTTAGTAATTCATATTTAATCCTTTATTTTCTTTCCAGAAGCCATATTTGAGCACACACACATACATGTAGATTCATTTAAATGTTAAGGGGAAGATTAAAAATAGAAACTGGATCTGTGAATCCTCACAGAATCACAACTGAATTCGTATCTTGCTAATGAGTCAGAATCTTATTAACCTGGAGTCCCAGTTTCTGTCATAATAATCATATATGTGATGTTTTAGGCCTGTTGGCAGACATCCATTTAACATGTAGCCATTACCATATAAAGACTGTGTTCTCCATGTCCACTGAAGTCCCTCAGCGTCTCTCTAGTAACATCTGTGTGCTCCAGTTAGCTTTGCATAAAAAATGGTTGTCATTCTCACGGCTACTTACTTTTATACTTTAAGTAAATTTCCAAGCCTGTACTTTGTTACTTTTACTTGAGTAAAGAAGTTTAATCAGTACTTCCACTTTTACCAGAGTATTTTCTAACATAAGTATCTGTACTTTTACTCAAGTACGTAAATTGAGTACTTTTGCCATCTCTGGCCCCTAGGGGTACTATGGAGTTCTGCATGGGGTACGTGTTGTGTCCCCCTAGGGATACTATGGAGTACTACATGGTACTGCAGACCGTACTAGAGGATGGATACCCGACCCGAGCCCAACGGGACCCGACGGTACCCGACGGGTCGGGCCGGGTTCGGACAGATTTTTAGAAAGGATGCTCGGGTTCGGGTCGGGCTCGGTCACATCAGCGCGATAAGGCATTGAACATTTTGAATTTAAAACAGCTTAAAATAAATGTCAAATATTACCCTAACATCCGTCTTCCTGTGTGCTGTGACAACGAAAGACGTGCGTATTAAGCTCCATGTGGCAGCGCAACGATGGAAGATTTTAAAACTATTGAAAACGAAGGAAAGTCAGCTGTGCATTGATGCGCTCATCTGTTGACATTTCCCAATGCTTTCCTACAATTGCTTAATAAAAGCGGCTTTCCACACAAACAACGTACATGTGTCATTAATGAGAATCAAATGCGATTTTAACTGTGTCGGGCTCGGGTCGGGCTCGGACAGAAATATCTTAATGCCTGTCGAGCTCGGGTCGGGTTCGGTTACTGCTCTGTCGGACGCGGGCCGGGCTCGGACAGAAAAATCCGGCCCAATCCGCACTCTAGACCGTACGTGTTGTGTGCCCTCTAGGGGTACTATGGAGCACTGCATAAAATAATAATATCTGTCATGCATGATTCCTAATATTTTCATACACTAACGAATGTATTGATTATAAACATTTGAAATGTCGCCTTTAAGTGTTTTAGTTACAATATTGTTGCGTTAATGAATAAATAATGTATCGTTCCTTTCTATAAAGCTATAGGCATCGTTTTTACTGTGTGTGTGTGTGTGTGTGTTTGTGTGTAGTAATCCCACCAATCCCAAGACAGGTCTGCTGTTTGTCGTGCTGAGTCTTATCTTCATGAAAGGAGGAGCTGTCAAAGAGAGTGAGTTACTCCCTCTTTACTCCTTTATTTCAGAGAGAGTGAGTTACTCCCTCTTTACTCCTTTATGTCAGAGAGAGTGAGTTACTCCCTCTTTACTCCTTTATGTCAGAGAGAGTGAGTTCCTCCCTCTTTACTCCTTTATGTCAGAGAGCGAGTTACTCCCTCTTTACTCCTTTATGTCAGAAAGAGTGAGTTACTCCCTCTTTACTCCTTTATGTCAGAAAGAGTGAGTTACTCCCTCTTTACTCCTTTATGTCAAAGAGAGTGAGTTACTCCCTCTTTACTCCTTTATTTCAGAGAGAGTGAGTTCCTCCCTCTTTACTCCTTTATGTCAGAGAGAGTGAGTTACTCCCTCTTTACTCCTTTATGTCAGAGAGAGTGAGTTCCTCCCTCTTTACTCCTTTATGTCAGAGACTGCCCACAGGGTGACAGCAGTATGTTTCTATACTGATACTGTACTGTATTGTGTTTTTTCATGGAAGCAGACGACCAAGATGTTGTACTTTAATGTTATTAATACTTTAATGTTATCTATCGTTTGTTTTTGTGCTGCAGATCTGATCTGGAACACTCTGAAGAAACTTCGAGTTGATGCCGGGTAGGATCGTGTGTGTGTGTGTGTGTGTGTTAATGATGATTATTTTCTCATCTCTGTTGCGTGACTGTGTATGTCTGTCTCCCTCTCTATCTGTGTGTGTGTTTGTCTGTGTGTGTGTGTCCAGAGAGAAACATGAAGAGTTTGGAGATGTGAAGAAGGCGATCACAGACGAGTTTGTGCGTCAGAGGTAAACTTGGCGCTCCTTCTCTGTCAGCTGTTCCGTCTGGGCGGGGGGGCAGAAAGGATGGGGGGGGGGGGGCTGTTCAACCAGCTGATGGCTCAGTGGTTTAATGCAGCAGATCTGTGATCAGAGGGTCACAGGTTCAATCCCACCCAGTGTGTGTGTGTGTGTGTGTGTGTGTGTGTGTGTGTTTGTTAAAGTGGTGTGATCAGAGCCAGTGTCTGTCAGACCATAGACTCTGGTTTATACCACACCACAGAGCAAGAGGACCAGAGACCTGGACCTGGATCTCTCAGTCCTAACATTATTTTTTATTATCTTTATTAATATTAACCAAAAGAGACAGACATTACAGCAGAGTCCTAACATTATTATCTATATTATCTTTATTATCATGTGCTGTAAGTGTTGTAGTGTTTATATCTTCTGGAAGTTCTTTGTTTCCATATGATGAGCCTCCAGATGTGTGTCTCTGTGTGTGTCTGTGTGTCTGTGTGTGTGTGTGTGTGTGTGTGTGTCTCTGTGTATGTGTGTGTGTGTGTGTGTGTGTGTAGGTATCTGGAGTACGTGAGGATCCCTCACACTGAGCCCGTGGAGTTTGAGTTTCGTTGGGGTCAACGAGCCGAAGTAGAAGTTTCTAAAGTGAAAATCCTCGAGTTCATGGGAGAGGTGAGTCACTTCCTGTCTGAGACGTCACTTCCTGTCCCATCTGAGAAGTCACTTCCTGTCTGAGAAGTCACTTCCCAACGGTTTCTCAATGTCAAGGGTCCTTCCTTGGTAGGACTAGTCCATCCTTGGTCAGATCCTTCCTTGGTAGGACTAGTCCTTCCTTAGTCAGATCCTTCCTTGGTAGGACTAGTCCTTCCTTGGTCAGATCCTTTCTTGGTAGGACTAGTCCATCCTTGGTCAGATTCTTCCTTGGTAGGACTAGTCCATCCTTGGTCAGCTCCTTCCTTGGTAGGACTAGTCCATCCTTAGTCAGATCCTTCCTTGGTAGGACCAGTCCATCCTTGGTCAGATCCTTCCTTGGTAGGACTAGTCCTTCTTTGGTCAGATCCTTCCTTGGTAGGACTAGTCCATCCTTGGTCAGCTCCTTCCTTGGTAGGACTAGTCCATCCTTAGTCAGATCCTTCCTTGGTAGGACCAGTCCATCCTTGGTCAGATCCTTCCTTGGTAGGACTAGTCCTTCTTTGGTCAGATCCTTCCTTGGTAGGACTAGTCCTTCCTTGGTCAGATCCTTCCTTGGTAGGTCCTTGGTTTATTTCTATAGCACATTTACAAACAGTCACTACTGCCCCAAAGTGCTGTACAATTATAGATAACAACATAAGTTAAAAAGCATAACAAATAACTGGAAAAACCCATCTAAAACAGAATATGCCAAAAAAAACAGATAAAAAGCTTTGCTCAAATCAATAACAATAACAAAATGTCACAGCACAGCTTGTGTTAAAAGCCAGTGCAAAGAGATAAGTTTTTAAAAGTGTTTTTAAAACTCTCAATAGAGGAAGCTGCTCTAATGTTGAGAGGGTGAAAGTTCCAGAGCTTAGGACCTGCCACCGAGAAAGCTCTGTCCCCTCTGGTCTTCAGTCTGGTTCTGGGACAGTCTAACAGCACCTGGTCCTGGACCTGAGTGCTCTGACTGGAGTGTGCAAAATCAGCATATCAGATAAATATGATTGTGCCAGCCCATTAACAGATTTAAAAACAAACAATAAGATCTTAAAATGGATTCTAACAACGACAGGCAGTCAGTGGAGAGACGACAGTACGGGGGGGCGGGGGAGGGGGGGCGGGGGGTCACTGCTCCTGTCTCCTGTCTCCTGTCAGCAGGTGTGCAGCCGCATTCTGGACTAACTAATTGGCGAACTGAAGACTGATCAAGGCCATAGTACAATGAGTTACAGTAGTCCAGGCGTTTTGTGATCAGGGCATGCACAACTGTTTCCAGGTGGCTCGGGGGCAGGTATGGCTTGACCCCCCCCCCAAGAAGTCTGAGCTGAAAGAAGCTTGTTTTTACCACTGAACTGTTCTGTTTATCAAGTTTAAAAGAACTGTCAATAAAAACACCAAGACTTCTTACAAGTGGGCAGCAGTTTGAGAATATTGGACTAAGAGCACTGTTAAAACCAGAGACATCGGGCTCCCCAAAAATTACAACTTCAGTTTTTTTATCCTTTAAGTTTAAAAAATTCAGTGACATCCAGTCTTTTACGTCATGTAGGCATTTACTCAGAGCTTCAACTGAGTTTGTTTTAGAATTCAAAGGTAGGTAAATCTGGACGTCATCTGCAAAGCAGTGAAAGGAAATGTTGTGTTTTAGGAGGATTGATCCCAGGGGCAGCATATACAGCGAGAACAAGACTGGGCCTAAAATTGAGCCTTGAGGCACCCCGCTGTCAATCGGGGCTTTATTTGAGTAAAAATTCCCAAGGTTCACAGAAAAAGACCTGTCTGTCAGATATGACTGAAACCACTTCAGAGCTGTGCCCTTAATGCCTGCACAGGACTCGAGTCTCGACAATAAAATCTAGTGGTCAACCGTATCGAATGCTGCAGTCAAATCTAAAAGCAGCAGAGCTACCAGAATCAGAAATTAAAAGAAGATCATTAAAAACTTTTAAAGAGCAGTTTCTGTGCTGTGACAAGATCTAAAACCAGACTGGAATTTTTCTAAGATGTTGTTCGAGTTAAGGTGCAACTGAAGTTGGGCGTATACCACTTTTTCTAGAACTTTGGATAAAAAAGGTAGCTTAGAAACTGGTCTGTAGTTGGACAAAACAGAAGGGTCCAGATTGTGCTTTTTCAGGAGGGGTTTTACAATGGCCTTTTTAAAAGCAGCTGGAACACACCCAGCTCAAAGAGACATATTAGATTTAAAATACAAGGCCCAACAGAGTCAAAAACATCTTTAAAAAGCTTGGCTGGAAGGCTATCTAATGAGCAAAGAAAGAGAAAAATATTGGCCTAAAATCTTCAAAAACAGCTGAACAGAAAGGTATAATACTGGGATCTGGTGCAGCATAAAGGGTTAAAGCCCGGATACTGGACACCTTATCAGTGAAGAATTTACTAAATCTGTCACACAGAAGGTCACTAGGAATAATGCCAGTATGTTCAGGAGGATTAATTATCCTATTTGAAACATTAAAAAGGACATGAGCTTTGTGACAGTTGTTATGCACGAGGTTTGACATATACTGAGTCTTTGCAGCTTTAACAGTGACCTTGTAGTTAGACAAACAGTCTCTTAAAATCCCCAGAGACACATGGAGTTTGTCTTTTTTCCATTTTCTCTCAGCACGGCGACATTCCCTTCCCGAGAGGCATCCATGGCTCCCCATTTGAGCCAGAGCTCTTGTGCATGAACGGTGCTATTGAGTAAAGGATTTCTGTACATGTAGAGTCAAATAAAGTAACCATCTCATCAATGTCCACATTTAAAAAAGAGGTATCCAGGGACAGAAATGGAGAGGTGTTGAACGCTACAACAAAAAGGGAAGCCGTAGATGGATTAATTGCGCGCCGCTGACGCATGGGGACGCACATTTTGTTTTGAGGGCACGGCAAAGAAACAGAAAACAAGACAGGCATGTGGTCAGAAACACCTGCGTCAGAAATGTCCTTTATGGACAGATTTAGGCCATGGGACAGGACCACGTCCAAAAATTGTCCCTTGTTATGGGTCGGGCAGTTTACAGACTAAGTAAAGTTAAAAGAATCTAAAATGTTTAAGAAGTCCTCGACCAAAGGCTTAGAAACACAACAAACATATATTAAAATCACCAACAATTAAAAAATGATCATAATTAAGAGCAATACCCGCCGCAAACACAGAGAAGTCCTTAAAAATTCCTTGTTGGGTTTAGGAGGGCGGTAAATGAGCGCACATACCACTGTTAACATTTTAACACTGTTAACTGTTAACACAGCTTTACATTGATGTAAAACATTTACTCTAATAATAATTGTACGGTAAGTACTAAAGATACTTACAGTTAAATGATTATTTCACCGTCATCGTTGCCGGTCCAACTCCCGCTTAGGTCCACCATTTAATTTGTTTTAACGAGCCAGCAAAGCCCTGCGCATAGGATTGTGGGGGATTTAGGACCGCAAAGGATACATATATGTATCCCTCTCTGTCTCTGGGAAACTCTCTGAACGAAGGATACATATACAGTGAAGAAAATAAGTATTTGAACACGCTGCTATTTTGCAAGTTCTCCCACTTAGAAATCATGGAGGGTCTGAAATTGTCCTCGTAGGTGCATGTCCACTGTGAGAGACATAATCTAAAAAAAATCCAGAAATCACAATGTATGATTTTTAACTATTTATTTGTATGATACAGCTGCAAATAAGTATTTGAACACCTGTCTATCAGCTAGAATTCTGACCCTCAAAGACCTGTTAGTCTGCCTTCAAAATGTCCACCTCCACTCCATTTATTATCCTAAATTAGATGCACCTGTTTGAGGTCGTTAGCTGCATAAAGACACCTGTCCACCCCATACAATCAGTAAGAATCCAACTACTAACATGGCCAAGACCAAAGAGCTGTCCAAAGACACTAGAGACTAAATTGTCCACCTCCACAAGGCTGGAAAGGGCTACGGGCACATGTCCAAGCAGCTTGGTGAAAAAAGGTCCACTGTTGGAGCAATCATTAGAAAATGGAAGAAGCTAAACATGACTGTCAATCTCCCTCGGGCTGGGGCTCCATGCAAGATCTCACCTCGTGGGGTCTCAATGATCCTAAGAAAGGTGAGAAATCAGCCCAGAACTACACGGGAGGAGCTGGTCAATGACCTGAAAAGAGCTGGGACCACCGTTTCCAAGGTTACTGTTGGTAATACACTAAGACGTCATGGTTTGAAATCATGCATGGCAAGGAATTCAGAGGATCCTCGACATTGGAGCGGTCCTTCGACGGACATCGATGACGTAGCATCCTCCGAATTCTACTTCGGAGGATCCTTCCTTCACATTGAGAAACTGCTCCTGTCTGAGAAGTCACTTCTTGTCTGTGTAGTCACTTCCTGTCTGTGAAGTCACTTCCTGTCTGAGAGTGTGATGTAACTGTGTACTGATGATGATTTGTGTTTTAGGTTTAGCGTACGTTTTCTAACTCTCTGTGTGTGTGTGTGTGTCAGCTCCATGATCAGGACCCTCAGAGTTGGACTCAGCAGTTCAGAGAAGCTCACAGCGGATCCTCCCAGCCCCCCACTGCTCCCCCCAGCAGCAGATAGCTTCCTGCTGATCCATATTCTGACTCCACGTGGTCTGACCCCACGTGGTCTGACTCCATGTGGACTCTCACTCCATGTGGACTGACTCCACCTGGACTCTGACTCCACCTGGACTGACTCCACCTGGACTCTGACTCCACCTGGAGACTGACTCCACCTGGACTGACTCCACCTGGAGACTGACTCCACCTGGACTGACTCCACCTGGAGACTGACTCCACCTGGACTCTGACTCCACCTGGCCATCAATATATATTTCACCCATTTACCAGATATTACCTGTTTTGAACTCTTTTTAAAGATTTAACATCAGACACAAGATTTGTTATTTTATTTTATTGGCGTAATGTAACTTCCAGTTATTGTTTGACTCAGAAAATAAAGTTTTATAACAAATTCTAGGCCAACTTCGGCTTTTCCTTTCTCTCTCATGCTGCACATGCACACACACACACACACACACACACACACACACACACAGGCAGTCTAAATGAGTTGACAGCTTGTCTCTGATGGAAGAACTGATCCTGATCAAAGTATTTGAGTTCATTTATCTACACGTTGCTTTAATGAAATGAAGAAAATCAAAGTCCCCTGAGAAGAAAGTATCGCTGTGGCCCCCCTGTAGAGACGCAATGGGGGGGTTAGCGAGATCAGAGACAGCAGCGGTGCTTTCCGGACATGTCCCCCCGAAGTCAACACAACCTCCCCTCCGACATGAAACCAGCTGGCCGTTATTCCTCTAGATGTGTTCAGGGACCGTCTCCGACATGAAACCAGCTGGCCGTTATTCCTCTAGATGTGTTCAGGGACCGTCTCCGACATGAAACCAGCTGGCCGTTATTCCTCTAGATGTGTTCAGGGGCCGTCTCCGACATGAAACCAGCTGGCCTTTATTCCTCTAGATGTGTTCAGGGACCGTCTCCGACATGAAACCAGCTGGCCTTTATTCCTCTAGATGTGTTCAGGGACCGTCTCCGACATGAAACCAGCTGGCCTTTATTCCTCTAGATGTGTTCAGGGACCGTCTCCAATGCCTCCTCCGGCTCTCTGTCCACGTCAACGTTCTGAGAGACAAACACTTTACATCACACTCTGGACTCTAACTTCTGCAGTTTCACTCTGATTTACTGTTAAACCCAGTTAGGAAACCATCACGCTTAACATCTTCTTCATGAACTATCTGCTTCGTCATGTTTGAGGAAGAGAAGATGAAGGTTACCACGGGTTTGTCTCTGTGTGTGTTCACAGCTTCAATGTTCAGGAAGACAGACTCCACTTTACATCCTGAGAGACAGACAGAGAGACAGACAGACAGAGAGACAGGGACAGAGACATAGGGACATTAGCATGAGGCTATGAGATGAATGTTGAGAAGATGAATATTGAGAGATGGAGCGGAGGATAAGCGTCTGGTTACCGTAGGCAACCGGTGTGAGTTTAAGGACGGTGTGCAGAGGACACTTCAGGTATGGCAGCTCCTCTGAGACACAGGGAGACATATTGCTTTAATTATAATATAGATTTATCACTTCCTGTCTGTGTCCGCTTGTCTCCTACTGGAGATGAAAATGCATAGTTTGATCAGGTTTCCTAAAACAGCTGCTAATAATAATAATAATAAAAAGATGTTTGTCTCACGAGCAGTTTTGTCCAGGAAGTAGGCGAGCAGACATCTCATCACCGCCTGGTGACAGATGACCAGAACGTTCTCCTGACGCTCCAACTCCATGATGACCGGCTCCAGACGCTGGACCAGGTCCTCGTAAGACTGGGACAGAGAGAGACAGAGAGAGAGACAGTCAGAGGGATGAGTAGGTAAATTAAAGAGCGGTCTAGACCAGCTCTATCTGTAAATTATAGAGTGGTCTAGACCTGCTCTATCTGTAAATTATAGACCGGTCTAGACCTGCTCTATCTGTAAATTATAGAGTGGTCTAGACCTGCTATATCTGTAAATCCTCACCTCTCCTTTGGGGTAGCGGTAGCGATACTTGTCCTGGTCCCTCAGTGCAAACTCCTCTGGGTAATTCTTCTGGATCTCCTCGTACGTCATGTCCTCGCAGACGCCCTGCAGACAGAACAACACCTCTTCCTCAGCCCCTCGTAACACAACAGATAACTCTGAACTCTTCCTCTCGTAACACAACAGATAACTCTGAACTCTTCCTCTCGTAACACAACAGATAACTCTGAACTCTTCCTCTCGTAACACAACAGATAACTCTGAACTCTTCCTCTCGTAACACAACAGATAACTCTGAACTCTTCCTCTCGTAACACAACAGATAACTCTGAACTCTTCCTCTCATAACACAACAAATAACTCTGAACTTTTCCTCTCGTAACACAACAGATAACTCTGAGCTCTTCCTCTCGTAACACAACAGATAACTCTGAACTCTTCCTCTCGTAACACAACAGATAACTCTGAACTCTTCCTTTCGTAACACAACAGATCACTTTCACCAGCAACTCACAGCGTCTATCTCGTTCAGGGCCTTCCACTGTTCGTACGGGACCCCCAGAGCCTCGGCGGTCTGGATCGTCCTCTTCATGTGACTTGTCCAAACCTTCAGGTTGCTGATGCACTGACCCCGCATGTAGGTCCCCAAAGAACTGCCAAACTGACATTAGAATACAGACATGAAGGATATATCATATATATCCACAGATATAAAGACACACGGACAGACAGAGAGACAGACAGGACATTAGAATACAGACAGGAAGGATATATATATATATACACACACACACACTGTATATCTCTCTCTCTCCCCCCCCCCCCCCCCCACACACACATAGCCACAGACCTTTGCCCCGCGAGGTGACAGCCCCGAGTCCCCCCCGATACGACCCACGAGGTTGAGCTCGCTCTCTCCGTGGCGACACAGGAAGATGGACCTCGGGGTGACGTGGATGTTCATTAGGTAGTAGACTATCCGACTTTGGATGTGGTCCTGGACCCGGTTCACCAGGTACCTGCTGCCCACGTTAAAGATCTTAATGTAGGACAGATTCCTACGGACAGACCAGAAGACACAGCTGTTGTGGACGTTTCTGTCCAGCAAGAGAGGAAATGTTTGGCGGAAAGACTTTGTTGAAGCAAAATAAAGAAGCTGCACAACTGAGTCAAGGTTTGGACGGCGGTTGATTTCATTATTCCCTGCAGAGAACAACCATGTGGGAAGAAGAGTTTTATATATCAGAAACAGAGAGACAATGCCTTGCTCTTGTCCTGACCCTGGACCTGCTCTGGTCCTGACCCTGGACCTGCTCTGGTCCTGATCCTGGACCTGCACTGGTCCTAGCCTTGGACCTGCTATAGTCCTGACCCTGGACCTGCACTGGTCCGGACCCTGGACCTGCTCTGGTCCTGACTCTGGACCTGCATTCTCCTTGGAGAAAGAATGTAGAGACTAAGAGTCTCTCCTTCAGGGAGGACACACAGGGAAGGGATTTTCTCATCCTGTTGTCATCCAGAGGGACGTAGGACAGCTTATAGAGATATTATATAAATATAAATAAGATGAATTAGTTAGCGTGTCTCACCTGTCCCTGTTGTCATCCAGAGGGACGTAGGACAGCTTGTAGAGATATTATATAAATATATATAAGATTAATTAGTTAACGTGTCTCACCTGTCCCTGTTGTCATCCAGAGGGACGTAGGTCAGCTTGTAACAGTCGATCCTCTTCAGAAAGTCGGCCACAGCCTCCTCTTTGTCACAGTCCACGTAGTCCGGACTACTCAGCTTCACTTGCTGGTTTCAGAGAGAGAGAGACAGAGAGAAACAGAAAGAGAGAGACATAAACCATAATACGAGTCTAAAGAGTGTGAGAAAGACCGAAAAATCCATGTCTTCCTTAATAATATAATATGAAGCTTTATATGAGACACCGGTCCATATCACTCATGATGTCCCACGGTAAAGGACACACCAACACCAGGTGTTTACCAAGAGGAACTTTATGACTGGAGACTAATGTACATTTACTCAAAGCTTTAGAAATGAGTAAAAATATATATACGACTGGAAGACCTGAACCATCAGGGACCAGGAAGTAAAGACTGAAAACACAGACTCACTTTAATGTTCTGAGCGATAATTTCTGGATCGTCACATATGGACTCCACAAAGAAAACCTGGACAGGTGAGACAGGAGAGATTAGAACCGAGGTCACGCTCCAGGTGTGGAACCCCGGGAACAACAACACACCTTGTAGCCGTTTTCTTTGGCAAAGCTGAGGATGATCTCCCTGCGCTCAGCCGTGGTGTTGGTGGCATCAAAAACCTAACGAGACAAACCGGATGAGTGACTCAGCGATGGACAGACCCAAGTGTTAGGGTTGGGGGGGGTTAGGATTGGGTTTAGGGTTAGTGTTAGGGTTGGGGTTGGGGTAGGGTCCCATCCCATTAAAAACGAGAAGACCTCGGTCTGATCATCTATCGGACAGACAGAGACCAACAGCTACTGAAGGGGGGCAACAAGCCTTAATAGAGAAGACCAGGGTTGGGTTAGTTTGGGTTTTCTTCTAAACGGTGCCTTGACGCATACTCAACATTAAAGAACGGCTTATTTATTTATTGCTAAGGCCATATGGTCAAAGTAAAAAGATTGAATAAAAAGGCAACAGCATCTTATTTCACCAGTAAATTACTGTTAAATGACAAAAGCAGCTGTTGGAGTCCCTTTGGGGAAATACAGTCACCCTGCTGCTAGCCAACGGAAGGCCAACGGTAGGCCAACGGTAGGCCAACGGTAGGCCAACGGTAGGCCAACGGAAGGCCTACGGTAGGCCAACGGTAGGCCAACGGTAGGCCAACAGTAGGCCAACAGTAGGCCAACGGTAGGCCAACGGTAGGCCAACAGTAGGCCAACAGTAGGCCAACGGAAGGCCTACGGTAGGCCAACGGTAGGCCAACGGTAGGCCAACGGTAGGCCAACGGTAGGCCAACAGTAGGCCAACGGTAGGCCAACGGTAGGCCAACGGAAGGCCTACGGTAGGCCAACGGTAGGCCAACGGTAGGCCAACAGTAGGCCAACAGTAGGCCAACGGTAGGCCAACGGTAGGCCAACAGTAGGCCAACAGTAGGCCAACGGAAGGCCTACGGTAGGCCAACGGTAGGCCAACGGTAGGCCAACGGTAGGCCAACGGTAGGCCAACAGTAGGCCAACGGAAAGCCAACGGTAGGCCAACGGTAGGCCAACGGTAGGCTGTAGAGTTAACTAGCATCACATGAAGCGATGTTGCCTCTCCGTCCGTTTTGAAGGCACAAGCACCGAAATAAGGCGTCAAAATGTGTGTTGCTAGTCCAGTACGTAGCGGTAGTGTAGGCACTAGTACTATATTAAAAAGTTTCAGTACTCTACCCTAGTATTACATAGTATTTACATCAGTACTTCCCTCTCTATAGGTCTTTCTGTATATGTGATAGTGATTGTGTCAGTGGAGGAGTGTGTGTCCTACGGTCTTCACATTATAACGTCAGCCGTGACTCACCACCACCTGGCCCAGCTCTCGGCTGAAGTAGTCGCACACGTCTTTCAGAGCAGCGACGGCACACGCCCTGAAAACAGACACAACACAGACACACAACACAGATACACAACACAGACACACAACACAGACACACAACACAGAAACACAACACAGACACACAACACAGACACAAAAAACAGACACACAACACAGACCCACAACACAGACACTTCATAAACTCTTTCACACATCTCTAACTGCTGGATAGGAAGAGGCACACAGCTGTGCTGAAGCAGTGGACTGGAGGAAGGTGAAGCTTCCTACTTGTGTATGGTGGAGGGAAGGTGAAGCTTCCTACTTGTGTATGGTGGAGGGAAGGTGAAGCTTCCTACTTGTGTATGGTGGAGGGAAGGTGAAGCTTCCTACTTGTGTATGGTGGAGGTAAGGTGAAGCTTCCTACTTGTGTATGGTGGAGGGAAGGTGAAGCATCCTACTTGTGTATGGTGGAGGGAAGGTGAAGCGTCCTTCTTGTGTATGGTGGAGGGAAGGTGAAGCTTCCTACTTGTGTGTGGTGGAGGGAAGGTGAAGCTTCCTACTTGTGTATGGTGGAGGTAAGGTGAAGCGTCCTACTTGTGTATGGTGGAGGGAAGGTGAAGCTTCCTACTTGTGTATGGTGGAGGGAAGGTGAAGCTTCCTACTTGTGTGTGGTGGAGGGAAGGTGAAGCTTCCTACTTGTGTATGGTGGAGGGAAGGTGAAGCTTCCTACTTGTGTGTGGTGGAGGGAAGGTGAAGCTTCCTACTTGTGTGTGGTGGAGGGAAGGTGAAGCTTTGTACTTGTGTATCATGGAGGTAAGGTGAAGCTTCCTACTTGTGTGTGGTGGAGGTAAGGTGAAGCGTCCTACTTGTGTATGGTGAAGGGAAGGTGAAGCTTCCTACTTGTGTATGGTGGAGGGAAGGTGAAGCTTCCTACTTGTGTGTGGTGGAGGTAAGGTGAAGCGTCCTACTTGTGTATGGTGAAGGGAAGGTGAAGCTTTGTACTTGTGTATCATGGAGGTAAGGTGAAGCTTCCTACTTGCGTATGTTCATGGCCTCGGTGTTGTCGGGTCTGAAGAACTCAAAGCTGTTGTACGACCGAGTGGCGTCTCTTCTGTACTGTCCAACGTTGAACACTGGGAAAGAGACAAGGTTGGCATGGTGTTCTGCTGTTACTATGAATACGATGGATGTACGATGGGTGTACGATGGATGTACGATAGATGTATATGTAGGATGGATACGATCGATGTAGATGTAGGATGGATACGATGGATGTAGATATAGGATGGTTGTAGGATGGATGACAGATGTATGATTTATGCGATGTGTGTACAATGGATACGATGGATGTAGGATGGATACGATGAATACGATGGATGTAGGATGGATGTCGGATGGTTAAAGGATGGATGTAGGATGGATTTATGATTATGATTTATGCGATGGGTGTACGATGTATTTTCAGTGTAATGCCGCCCTGTCTTGTGATACCTTTGGTGGTCACTCCGATCCAGTTCAGGTATCTGGTGAGCTTCTTAGAGATGTAGGTCTTCCCTCTGGCCGGGAGACCCACCATCACGATCATGGTCGGGGAGTTGGTGAACTGGGGCACGGACGCTGAAACACACACACGCACACACACAAGATACACACGCATGCATGCACACACACACACACGCACACACACACAGATCATTCACGTTGATGTATTATATATAAGATAGTATACATAGTAGGTATATATAGTACTATAGACTTTAAATGAAAGTCCTACAGCAGTCCAGACCCGTGTAAAGGGTTACGTTGTTTTTAAATGAACAACATTTAAATAAAGAGCTGCAGATCGTATCATGATAGAAGAGCACGTGGTAAACTTCGGGGTCAACGGCCCGGCGGTCGCTGCACAAACCGTCCTAACAACCGTGTTGTGTGTCTGTGTTGTCCAGACCTATCTATCTGTTAGTTGTGTGTCTGTGTTGTCCAGACTTGTCTATCTGTTAGTTGTGTGTCTGTGTCCTGAAATAACTTCTGTTAGGATCTGACACTACAAATCAAAATGAATGTATGTTTTTTTTCTTTCAAGCCAACTGAGGCCTCAACTCAATCAGTTGGGGAAAACAACAGGCTGCTTTCTGTGTGTGTGTGTGTGTGTGTGTGTGTGTGTGTGTGTGTGTGTGTGTGTGTGTGTGTGTGTGTGTGTGTGTACTCACAGCCTCTGCGTTGGCTCAGCCGGCTTTTCGGCCCCCAGGTTTTCTCCAGAGGATTCTGCGTGAGTCTTTGTGTCTGTGACATACCTTCAACTGCTGACTGACGAGTGTGTGTGAAACCACTGGGCTCTGTGTGTGTGTGTGTGTGTGTGTGTGTGTGTGTGTTTAAACTCTGAACTCTGAGGATCCCTGGACCTGGTGAGTTTGTCTTTCCTAGGATGGTGACGGCTTTTCCCGTCCTCACACTGCCTCTGATTGGCTCTCCCTGATGTTCTTACCCTAACCCAGGCGGTGAGAACTAGCCAATCAGAGGCAGAGGAGGGCGGGACATCCCTTCACCTTCCCAGGAGTCTCCAGGTGAGCAAACAGCTTTTAAACTTTCTCCCAGAGTTCAGAGGGGGAGGAGTCAGTCATCAGCTCACCTGCTGGAGCGTCTCTGATTGGCCGATGACCGGTCAGTCACCCCCCCACCATCATCCACCAATAACAACTCTGAACTTAAGTTACCTGCCCCCCTCCCACCATCATCCACCAATGACAGCTCTGAACTTCAGTCACCTGCCCCCCCATCATCCACCAATGACAGCTCTGAACTTCAGTCACCTGCCCCCCCATCATCCACCAATGACAGCTCTGAACTTCAGTCACCTGCCCCCCCATCATCCACCAATGACAGCTCTGAACTTCAGTCACCTGCCCCCCCCACCATCAACCACCAATGACAGCTCTGAACTTCGCCCCGGGTCACCTGACAAACCAGCACCAACATTACCCTGAGTGTGTGTGTGTGTGTGTGTCTCTGTCTGTGTGTGTGTGTGTGTGTGTGTGTGTGTGTGTGTGTGTGTGTGTGTGTGTGTGTGTGTGTGTGTGTGAGAGTGTGTGAGTGTGTGTGCGCGCGCGTGTGTCTCTGTCCGTCTGTGTGTGTGTGAGTGTGTGTGCGCGCGCGTGCGTGTGTCTCTGTCCGTCTGTGTGTGTGTGTGAGTGTGTGTGCGCGTGCGTGCGTGCGTGCGTGCGTGTGTCTCTGTTTGTCTGTCTGTCTGTCTGTCTGTCTCTGTGTGTGTGTGTGTGTTTTGGTGATGTTACCTTAATACATTTACTCAAATACTAAAGTACAGTTACTAAAATCGTATTAAATCTGATGCATCAAACACTTTTCAAACAATAATAATAAATAATAATAATAATAATAAAGTCAAATTTGAAGCTGTTTACTCTGAATTCAACCGGCGGCTTTCAACGAAACATCTTTTACTCCCCCTGTCCAGGAGAAGGACTACACTACCCACAATTCTAAGCATAACAGTGACCTCTCAGATTGGTCCATCTCGCTGGGGGGGGGGGGGGGCATCTCTCCTCCTCACTACCCCGTCTGCTAACAACAGAACCAGGTCAAACAGCTGCTGGGTTCACTACCCACAGAGTCCAGAACCAGAACTATAAACCTCATAAACTGAGCTTTATGAAGACATGAATCAGCAGAGAGAATGGAGAGACACTAAGATAACGTCATGTCCAAGTCAAATATCCGGCTATATATATCTATATCTTTATATAGATATAGATATATACATTGAGGAAAATAAGTATTTGAACACCCTGCTATTCTGCAAGTTCTCCCACTTAGAAATCATGGAGGGTCTGAAATTGTCCTCGTAGGTGCATGTCCACTGTGAGAGACATAATCTAAAAAAAACATCCAGAAATCACAATGTATGATTTTTAACTATTTATTTTTATGATACAGCTGCAAATAAGTATTTGAACACCTGAGAAAATCAATGTTAATATTTGGTACAGTAGCCTTTGTTTGCAGTTCCAGAGGTCAAACGTTCCCTGTAGTTCTTCACCAGGTTTGACACACTGCAGAAGGGATTCTGGCCCACTCCTCCACACAGATCTTTTCTAGATCAGTCAGGTTTCTGGGCTGTCGCTGAGAAACACGGAGTTTGAGCTCCCTCCAAAGATTCTCTATTGGGTTTAGGTCTGGAAACTGGCTAGGCCCCCCCAGAACCTTGATCTGCTTCTTCCAGAGCCACTCCTTGGTTCTCCTGGCTGTGTGCTTCAGGTCATTGTCCTGTTGGAAGACCCAGCCTCGACCCATCTTCAATGCTCTAACTGAGGGAAGGAGGTTGTTCCTCAAAATCTCGCAATACATGGCCCCGGTCCTCCTCTCCTTAATGCAGTGCAGTCGCCCTGTCCCATGTGCAGAAAAACACCCCAAAGCATGATGCTACCCCCCCATGCTTCACAGTAGGGATGGTGTTCTTGGGATGGTCCTCATCATTCTTCTTCCTCCAAACACGGTTAGTGGAATTATGACCAAAAAGTTCTATTTTGGTCTCATCTGACCACATGACTTTCTCCCATGACTCCTCTGGATCATCCAAATGGTCATTGGCAAACTTAAGACGGCCTTGACATGTGCTGGTTTAAGCAAGTGAACCTTCCGTGCCATGCATGATTTCAAACCATGACGTCTTAGTGTATTACCAACAGTAACCTTGGAAACAGTGGTCCCAGCTCTTTTCAGGTCATTGACCAGCTCCTCCCGTGTAGTTCTGGGATGATTTCTCACCTTTCTTAGGATCATTGAGACCACACGAGGTGAGATCTTGCATGGAGCCCCAGTCCGAGGGAGATTGACAGTCATGTTTAACTTCTTCCATTTTCTAATGATTGCTCCAACAATGGACCTTTTTTCACCAAGCTGCTTGGACATGTCCCCGTAGCCCTTTCCAGCCTTGGAGGTGTACAATTTAGTCTCTAGTGTCTTTGGACAGCTCTTTGGTCTTGGCCATGTTAGTAGTTGGACTCTTACTGATTGTATGGGGTTGACAGGTGTCTTTATGCAGCTAACAACCTCAAACAGGTATATCTAATTTAGGATAATAAATGGAGTGGAGGTGGACATTTTGAAGGCAGACTAACAGGTCTTTGAGGGTCAGAATTGTAGCTGATAGACAGGTGTTCAAATACTTATTTGCAGCTGTATTATACAAATTAATAGTTAAAAAATCATACATTGTGATTTCTGGATATTTCTTTTTAGATTAGGTCTCTCAAAGTGGACATGCACCTACGATGACAATTTCAGACCCCTCCATGATTTCTAAGTGGGTGAACTTGCAAAATAGCAGCGTGTTCAAATACTTATTTTCACTGTATATATATATATATATATATATATATATATATATGTGTGTGTGTGTATACAGTACAGGCTAAAAGTTAGTCCCCCCCCCTTCTCCAATGAGTTCCTTTTATCTTCATGACTATTTCCATTGTAGATTATCACTGAAGGCATCGGAACTATGAATGAACACATGTGGAGTTATGGACTTAACAACAAAGTAGAAATACCTGAAAACATGTCTTATATTCTAGTTTCTTCAGAGTACCCCCCCTTTGCTCTGATTACTGCGTTGCACTCTTGGCATTCTCTTGATGAGCTTCAAGAGGTTGTCACCTGAAATGGTTTCCAACAGTCTTGAAGGAGTTCCCAGAATGCTCAGCACCTGTCGGCCCTTTGCCGTCACTCTGTAGTCCAGCTCTCCCCAAACCACCTGGATTGGGTTCAGGTCCGGGGACTGTGGAGGCGCAGCACTCCATCCCTCTCCTTCTGGGTCAAATAGCCCTTACACAGCCTGGAGGTGTGTAAGGGCTGTGTGTAACGCATTGGAGGTGGGACTAACTTTCTATCTTCCTATTATGTGTGCATCTATGTCCCAGAAATGCTTGTCACTAACCTAGTTACTAACCTAGCTCTGGGGAGTCATTCCCCGGAGTTGTTTTGTTCTTTTTCTCCCAGCATGTTTCCTCGGATCAGGGAGGCTCCAAAATCATGGTTGCAGCTGTCGCCATGGTCCCGCTACACGTTCCCTTCCCTGCCATGATCTGCGGTGCCCAGCTATGTCCTGCTACGTCCTGCTACATCCTGTTCCCTGCTACTCTTGCTCTTCCTTTCCTGGGGGGTCCTCATGTGAGCCAGTTTCGTTGTAGTGCTTGATGGTTTTTGCAACTGCACTTGGGGACACATTCAAAGTTTTCACCATTTTCCGGAGCGACTGCCCTTCAGTTCTTAAAGTAATGATGGCTTCTCTTAGCTGATTGGTTCTTGCCATAATATGAATTCTACCAGTCGTCCAATAGGCTGTCGGCTGTGTATCAACCTGACTTCTGCTCAACACAACTGATGGTCCCAACTCTACTAACTTTTGGTCTGTACGTGTATATTAAGGTGACCAGATTTCTCAGACAAAATCCGGGGACATTTTCAGCTCAGAAGCGTAAATACGTCCAAAACAAGTCGTGTTTTCATCTTTGTAAACTTAAAACGGGGACACTGCCCCAGGGGCGTCACTAGACCTAGAGCTGCAATGGGGCACAAAATCTTGCCTGTTTTAACATGTAAATGCATTAATCTGGTGCACTTTGAAAAGAAATTCAGAGTTTAGACTTGATTACTTTTGTATCTATGGATGGAAATACTTGTGCTGTAGCCTGAACTATTTTACACTTCAGAATTTTAACCATGCACACACAGCATTTTACATATACGCAGCTATTGCCTCATCATGGCCTTGCCGTAGAAATGGAAATTCTTTCAATATATTCTCATTAACTTGACATTTTCTTTTCTTGGAGAGAGACATTATTGCATCTGGTCTTTCAAGCTTTCCTCGCTGTAGGCTTTGCACTTTTAACTTTTTCTTGTCCTCCTCTGTTCACTTGTATTCCTTTTCTTTTATTTCTTCACTCTTCTCTCCCTGTCCTTTCTTGCTCTTATCTATTTAACTAGTCTTCCTGTCCTGTCTTCCACCTGTCCATCCTTTCCACTCCCTACAAGGACCAAAGCAGAACAATCTGACTGATTTTGTGAACTAATTACTGTTAGTCCTCAATAAATATCATGTTAAATAAATAGCATGTTAAGTATGTTAAACAATGACATTTGTGGCTCTGGAAAGAAACAAGTAACATTGTAAAACCTACCATATACAATGCATAGGAATTATAGCAAAAATAACAATAAACCTACTATTAATTACATTATCTTAATGCAGTGTAACTACTTCAGCATGTAAATAATGTACATAAAATACAAACGTGAGCAAGGGTGTTCATCAATCGCTATTATATCGAATCAACAGCCAGATGCAATTTAGTTAACATCTAAGTAACTAGCTACATTGTTAAGTTAACTTAACAATGTAGCTAGCAGGTGAAGAATAGCAGTTAAAGAATATAAACAGTGTTTGTATTATTCACTTGCTAACTAAATTGTTAAGTTAACTAGTGATTTTCGTTGTTTCAAACAACGAAAATCACTAGTTAACTTAAATCTGCAAGAACTATAGACCAATACAATAACTGACAACATAAGTTACGACTTACGGTTATCAAGGTACGCACACACAAGATCTCAACTGGCTATCGTCCAGAACTTTTTTTCTTTCTCTCCTTTTTCCGCCGGGTGGCGATTGTGGCTGCTTGTGGTGTTAAGCGCGTGTCCGCGCTATTCACTAACATGCACTCTAACAATCACTGTTGATAGACAGCCTTTTGTACACCCAGTGAAAATCGGGGACATTTCCGGGGACAGCTCCAGCCGGGGACAGATCATCAAAATCGGGGACTGTCCCCGGAAATCGGGGACGTCTGGTCACCCTAGTGTGTATATATATATATATATATATATATATATATATATATATATATATAGAGAGAGAGAGTTTGTCGGTTAGCTACAGGCTAAAAACTCTTCCAGGACCAGAGCTGTTCGGAGAGTGTTGACTGAGTTATCCTCCAGTGTGACTGTGTGTGTGTGTGTGTGTGTGTGTGTGTGTGTGTGTGTGTGTGTGTGTGTCTGTGTGTGTGTGTCACCTGTGCTGTCACACCGTACGCGCCGCAACACCGTCGGTCTGCTCCTGTTGGACTCCATTTGTTCCTTCAGGCAGAGACTTCATAGGACACTCTGCTCTCCCCTCTCTCTCCCAAAATAACCCCCCCCCCCCACACACACACACACCCACCCCCAGGACACCCAACACCTCCACGCTGCTATACAACCTGTCCATGTTGGCAGCTCTTACTCTCAGAGGCACATACATGTTTGGAGCCTGTTACATAACCACGCTGCTGCTTTAACATGGATGTGTGTGTGTGTGTCGCTGTAACTCACCGTGCGGTCGCTGGAACCGGAGCGTCCTCCTCGCGCCCCCCCCCTGCATCTCCATCCTGTCTCTGTTCATCCTCCAGAACCTCGGCGCAGCTCAGTGCTCCTCAAATGATTCCTCCTCGTCCTCAGTGTGCTGCCTCCGGGTTAGCACACACACACACACACACACACACACACCCACACACAAACACACACACACACTTTGGATTCAACCGACGTTTCTTTCAGTTCTTCCTGTCTGACAACAAACGGTCCGAACAGTTCCCATCATCCTCTCGGTTGTTGCATCATCACTAAGGCTGTGTGTGTGAATGTGTGTGTATGTGTGTTTGTGTGTGTGTGTGTAGGATGTAAAACTTAAAGGGCCACTCCCAAAGACAACGAGACCTAACGTGTTCAGACCCAGCTGCTGCTGTTGTGACATGTTATGCAGGTAGAATAATAACTTTCAGCTCATCACACCTATAATAATAATAATACAGTATAAAGTGAACAGGATTGGACCGAGCACAGATCCTTGTGGGACTCCATGACTAACTTTGGCGTGCACGGAGGATTCCTTGTTAACATGAACAACCTGATATTGATCTGATAAATAAGACTTAAACCAGCTTAGAGCAGTCCCTTTAATGCCAATTAAATGTTCCAATCTCTGTAATAAGATATGATGGTCAATGGTATCAAATGCAGCACTAAGATCTAATAACACCAGGACAGAGAAGTCCTTTGTCTGATGCAATTAGGAGGTCATTAGTCATTTTCACAAGTGCTGTCGCTGTGCTATGATTAACTCTAAATCCTGACTGAAAATCCTCAAATAAGCTGTTGCTATGCAGAAAATCACAAAGCTGTTTGGCAACTGCTTTCTGAAGAATCTTAGAGAGAAATGGAAGGTTGGATATAGGTCTATAGTTGGCTAAAACGTCTGGATCAAGGCAAGGCAAGGGCTTTTTCAGAAGAGGTTTAATTACAGCTACTTTAAAGTGCTGTGGTACATAGCCTGTTAATAAAGACAGATTGGTTATATCTAGTAGAGAAGTGTTGACTAAGGGTAAAACCTCTTTAAGTAGCCTATTCGGGATGGGGTCTAAGAGGCAGGTTGATGGTTTAGATGAAGAAATAATTGAATTAAATTGATAAGGATCAAGTGAAGCAAAGCAGTCTAAACATATATCTGGTTTTACAACTGTTTCTAAGGTTCTTGAGTTTAGAGATAAGTCAGATAAAGGCAGGTCTTGGTGAATTTTGCTTCTAATAGTTTAATTTTATTATTGAAGAATCTCATGATGTCGTTACTACTAAGAGCTATGGGAATACTTGGCTCAGTAGAGCTGTGACCTTCCATTAGCCTGGCTACAGTGCTGAAAAGAAACCTGGGGTTGTTCTTATTTTCCTCTATTAATGATGAGTAGTACGCTGCTCTGGCCTTACGGAGGGCCTTCCTATACGTTTTAAGACTATCTTGCCAAATTAAACTAGAATTTTCCAGTTTGGTGGAACGCCAAATTTTCTCAAGTTTCCGCAATATTTGCTTTAATTTCCGAGTTTCAGTGTTATACCATGGAACTAACCGTCTTTGTTTTATTATCTTCTTTTTTAGAGGGGCAACAGAGTCAAGTGTCGTTCGCAGCGAGCCTGCTGCACTATCAACAAAATGATCCATTTGGGAGGGACTGAAATTAGCATAGGAGTCCTCCGTTACTTTGTGACTTGGTAATGAATTAAATGCTAATGGAATCACATCCTTAAATTTAGCTACAGCGCTATCAGATAGTCATCTTGTATAGAAGGTTTTGCCTAATGGCGTGTAGTTCAGCAGTATAAACTCAAAAGTTATCAAACAGTGGTCAGATAAAAAGGGATTCTGTGGTAACACTATTAAATGTTCAATTTCAACACCATAGACCGACTCACCCTAAAACGGTGAGTCGGTTTATGAACACTTTGAGAGAAGCCAATAGAATCTAATAGAGAGATAAACGCAGTACTAAGGCTGTCATTCTCATCGTCCATGTGAATATTAAAATCCCCTACAATAAGAACTTTGTCCATTTTTAGCACTAAATTTGACAAAAACTCTGCAAATTCAGATAAGAATTCAGAGTATGGACCAGGAGCTCGGTACACTATAACAAATAGAACTGGTTCAGAGTCTGGACCAGGTGCTCGGTACACTATAACAAATAGAACTGGTTCAGAGTCTGGACCAGGTGCTCGGTACACTATAACAAGTAGAACTGGTTCAGAATATGGACCAGGTGCTCGGTACACTATAACAAATAGAACTGGTTCAGAGTCTGGACCAGGTGCTCGGTACACTAAAACAAATGGAACTGGTTCAGAGTCTGGACCAGGTGCTCGGTACACTATAACAAATTGAACTGGCTGCAGTGATTTCCAACTTGGGTGTGAAAGACTAAGAACAAGACTTTCTAATGAGTTCTAATTCAGTTTAGGTTTAGAGCTGATTATTAGACTAGAATCAAAGATAGCTGCAACTCCACCTCCTCGGCCTGTGCCTCGAGAAATGTGAGTATTAATATGACTGGGGGGGGTGGATTCATTTAGACTAACATATTCTCCATCACCCAGCCAGGTTTCAGTAAGACAAAATAAATCAATATTAGAATCTGATATTAATTCATTTACTAGTACACCTTTCGAAGAGAGAGATCTGATGTTTAAGAGTCCACATTTAATTCTCCTATTCTTTTGCACTATTGCACTTGTGGTTTTAATTGTTATGAGGTTTTCATGCACAGCTCCTCTTCTGTTTACCTTTGATTTAAATAATTTTAATGGTCGGGGGGCAGACACCGTCACTATGGGGTTTTCACTAGGTAACCCCTGGAATGGAGGAGCAGAGAAGTGTGTCAGACTGGGACTCTGCCTCCTGGTCCCCACTCTGGATTGTCAGGGATTAGGTCCACTAATAAACTCGTCAAGATTTCTAGAAATGAGAGCTGCTCCATCCCAAGTGGGATGAATCCCGTCCCTCCGAATCAGACCAGGTCTTCCCCAGAAAGACTGCCAGTGATCCACAAAGCCCACATCATTATCTGGACACCACCTCGATAGCCAGCGGCGAAATGATGACATGCGGCTATACATGTCATCGCTGGTTAGATTTGGCAGGGGTCCAGAGAAAACTACGGTGTCCCACATTGACTTTGCGTATGTACACACCGATTCAACATGGATCTTGGTGACCTCCGTTTGGCGTAACCGGGAGTCATTAACGCCAACGTGAATAACAATCTTACTGTATTTACGTCCATCCTTAGCCAGCAGTTTCAAATAAGACTCAACGTCGCCCGCTCTAGCCCCCGGGATGCATTTAACTATGGCTGCTGGCTTCGCTAACTTCACGTTTCTCAAAATGGAGCTGCCGATAACCAGGGTTGGTTTCTCAGCGGGTGTGTCGCTGAGTGGGGAAAATCTGTTAGAAGCGCTAACAGGCTGCTGGTGGTCCGTGACCTTTGATAGCTTACGACTATCCCTGCCACGAACAGTCATCCAGGCACTATGTCCTGGCTGCTCAGGAGTTGCCGGGGGACGGCTACCAGAGGCTAACTCAGGCTCAGGCCGGCCCGCACCGACTACCGGGGGGGGGGTTAGCTACAGTAACTAACAACTGATCTATCATGGTGTAGATCCGGACTTCTAACTCACTAAGCCTCGCCTCCATGTCTATAAATAAACTACACTTGTTACACATACCATTGTCGCTAAAGGATGCAGAGGAGTAACTAAACATCTCACACGAGCAAGAGAAAGTAGGAGAGGGAGACGACATGGCTAACTGCTAAGCTAAAGTCGCTAGCAGCTAAGCTAAAGTACGGTAGTGTTAGCTACCATGCATTCAAAACAACTGTTATTTAACAAAAGTCACTGAAATACGTAAAACATATGCTTATGCCTATGCACCGTTGATGCGAGCTCTAAGCAAAGCAAATGTAGTTTAATGCACAACACTTTTCTCAAGTTCCAGTAACTTAACCAGATATGGCTAACTGCTAAGCTAAAGTCGCTAACAGCGAAGCTAAAGTACGGTAGTGTTAGCTACCAAGCGTTCGACAACTGTTATTTAACGAAAGTCACTGAACATGTAAAGAACTGTGAGTGCTTAGGCAGAACTACTATAAGAATAACTGTTTAGTGGACAGTAAGCCGCTGTAATAGCAAAACTAACAAATTAAACTAGTATTTAGTGAGCAGCAACACGCTACCAACACGCTACCAACACACAAGCACCGGAAACGGAAATGAGTCAGGTACGCTTACCGCAACAGGTCTCCTCCAGCCACAAGATCATCAAACATCAACCCTGTTGTCTGCAGTCAAGATATGAACATCATTCTTTTCAGGACAAACTGGGTTAGTAGAATATTTGCGTTGCAGTGAGGTCACTCCAATGTTAAAAATGGTTGTAGAACCTTAAAAACAAAAAATAAATAAAACGGAACATGAATCTCACAGATATGTATTGATATCACAGACAGAGCAGTAAAACCTCTAAAACACTTCTCATATGTCCTGGGAGTCACACTGGGAAGAAATAATCATTATAACTTATACAGATGACGAAATACATTCTTTCAAAGAAAATCAAGACGCTTTTGCCTTCATGACATTTACTAATGCCAATAATCAACATAATAATGTCATATTTATTGATATTACACCCACAGCAATGCTACTCAAGCATTTGTGTCTCAAACAGTTCTCCTATATTAAAAAATAAACATAATAAACATTATAACTCATATAAAGCACATACTATTTACATTTCTTCAAAAAAGGCCCAAATATATATTATATAATATAAATATATGCCAAATCTCAAACCAGTGAGGCCATTATGTTCTATAAAACGGTAGATATCTATCTTGTGCACTATAACATCTTTGACTGCATACTAGACAGTTTGACTGGGAGTGTTGGCATCTTTCAGCCTCCATACACGGTGGGTGACGTTGTCTCCCATATATGGGCATACTATTGGCTTCACTTCCCTAAACACAAGAGAGCGGACACGGAGCAGGTAGCTAGCGGCATAAATGAGCCAAAACGTGATGAATTATGGACATAAAGTGATAAATCTTGGATGTAACGGTTTGGATTTAATGCTCAACGACCCCGAAAGAGGCTGGAAGTTCCAGGCTGGATAGAAAATCACCTGTAGAGGCTAGAAGGACCCGGAAGAGACCTCCGTAACCGCTAACTTGTTAGCTTTTAGCCACAATAATCTATGAGTGTGTTTCTATCTTTTATATGGTTAATACATTTTTAAACTATGAATCACAGGTGCTGTTTAGGCTCGTGGGCGAGTCTCTCGGTCTCAGAGGGTTAAATGCTAAGCTATGTGTACCCCGCTAAAGAAAACGCTACGTGCACTATTAAATGCTAAGCTAGGTGAGAGATACATGCGTACCCCGCTAAAGAAAACACTGCATACAATATTAAATGCTAAGCTAGGTGAGAGATACATGTGTACCCCTCTAAAGAAAACACTGCATACAATATTAAATGCTAAGCTAGGTGAGAGATGCATGCGTACCCCACAGAGACAGAAACAGAGACATGAGGTTCAGATGCGTTGTCCATGTTTATTAGTTAGTTTACAGTCGTGTTAGTTTGTCAGATACAGAACATCGCACAATGCAACAAGCAGCTACAACATTAGCTCACCCCCCCATACACACACACGCACACACACACACACACACACACACACATTCATTCACTATGTTACTGATCGTATCATCGGCACTGAGAAAAGCTGCTGTTATTATTATTATTATTATTATTATTATTATTCATGGACACATTTGTGTTTTACTAGTTTATATATGTAGAAAAGATGGCAAACAGGCAGACAGATAGACAGACAGACAGAGAGAAAGACACACAGAGAGAAAGACAGACAGACAGACAGTGTTGAGAGACTAACACGTGGTTGGTTTTGGTGTTTTCATGGTATTTGTTGGCGGTAATAAAAGAGGAAATATTAACATCAATCATCATCATGGGTCCATTAAAACATTTATGACATGACTTCAATAACCAATATTATCGTCTGCGTCTCTAAAGAAAACGATTGGGGGGGGGGGGTTCTAGTCCTTAAATGTCTTTGTTGCTAAGTGACACACAAGTTAACCTAAAGGAAACGATGGGGGTGTGATACAAAATCAGAGCAACTCGTTGTCTCTCCCAACTCGTCCCCCCGGAACTTAGACCACCGGACCGATGGACGTGAGACTGAGTTAGAGACAATAAAAACAATAAAACAATAAAAACAAGCTGATCATCTTAGAAAAGAAGCGCTGGAAATAAAAAGACAATCTCACGCTTTACATTCAAAGGACGAGGCTGTCTCCCGTCCTCAGCGTCAAATGTCCCACACGGGTCTGCTACAGAGGACCGGCCATGTGGTGTCCATCATCCTCATGCATATGTGTGTGTGCGTGTGTGCGTGTGTGTGCGTGTGTGTGTGTGTGTGTGTGTGTGTGTCTGTGTGTCTGTGTGTGTGTGTGTGTGTGTGTGTCTGTATGTATGTGTGTGTGTGTTTGTGTGTGTGTGTGTGTCTCTGTGTCTCTGTGTGTGTGTGTGTCTGTATGTATGTGTGTGTGTGTTTGTGTGTGTGTGCGTGTGTGTGTATATTCACCAGTATATGAATCATGCAATCAGATTATTTAGATATTATTTTGGGGCTTTTCCCTTTATTGTCCAGAGACAGTGGAGGACAGGAAAGAGGGGGGGATGATGGAGGGGGGGGGTGCACGCAGCAAAGGGCCGCAGTTCGGATCCCAACCCACGCCACTGCAGGACTCTTACGGGGGGGCTGGAGTCCGCCCCAGCAATCTCATTATGGAAACTGTCTCTGTTCCCTGTGTGTGTGTGTGTGTGTGTGTGTGTGTGTGTGTGTGTGTGTGTGTTTGTGTAATGAGCGTGTTTGTGTGTGTGTTGGTGTGTGTGTCTTTATTATAGTAGAAAAGGTGAAATCCTGTAAACATCGTCACTGCAGAAACCTGTGGAATGTATTCAGACGTGTGTTTTGTTGCAGGCAGTGTGTGTCTATGTGTGTAATGTGTGTGTGTGTGTGTGTGTGTCTGTGTGTGTAATGTGTGTGTGTGTAATGTGTGTAATGTCTGTCTGTGTGTGTTTGTGTGTCTGTCAGTGTGTGTGTGTGTGTAATGTGTGTGTCTGTGTGTGTCTTTCTGTCTAACTGGGCCGGTTGAGGACGCTGGACATGGACGGAGCGATGGGCGGAGGCGGCACCGTTGTAACAGGGGAGGCGGGGCCGGAGCTCTCGTTGCCGTGGGCAACGGGTCCCCGGCCGCTGTACTGGCCGATGAAGGAGCCGTCCTCGTTGAACTGGATGTCCACGCTGTCCCCGTACTCCGCCAGAGAGTCCTCGCTGCCCGCATGGCTGTCAGCGCACAGGGACGGCTGACTGGACCGCTTCTCATCATCACTGAAACATAACATAATATAATATATAATATATAATATAATATAACAGGAACCATTTCAGGGACTACCTCATGAAGCTCATTGAGAGAACACCAAGCGGGGGGGGGGGACTCTGAAGAAACTAGAATATAAGACATGTTTTCAGGTATTTCTACTTTGTTGTTAAGTCCATAACTCCAGATGTGTTCATTCATAGTTCTGATGCCTTCAGTGATGATCTACAATGGAAATAGTCATGAAGATAAAGGAAACGCATTGGAGGTGAAGGTGGGACTAACTTTTAGCCTGTACTGTGTACATGTATAGATTGATAACACAGTACAATACACTGCTTCATACGTCAAATTCTGAGAACTATGAATGACTTCTGATATAATTGAGTAAAAGTTTTAAATGAAAACAGTAATTTAATAAAGATTCATGCAGGTCAAAGGTCAACATCCTCACCTCTCCAGAGATCTGCAGGCACAGCAAGGAAGGAAGGAAGCAAGCAAGGAAGGAAGGAAGGAGGGACAGACATAGGGAAGAAAGAAAAAAATAAAGGAAGGGAGGAAGGAAGGAATAAAGGAAGGAAGGAAGGAATAAAGAAAAAAGAAAGAAAAAGAAAGAAAGAAGCAGCGAGTGTTAGAGCTGAAGGTCTAATGAAGCAAGCAGTTAAGACATTTCAAAATAAAGTGTCAGTTAGTGGAGATTTCATTTCAAAATAAAGTGTCAGTTAGTGGAGATTTCATTTCAAAATAAAGTGTCCAAAATAAAGGCACAACTTCATAAAATGACACGTTAATAATAAATAGTAATTCTGAAATGATGGCGCTTACAACAACCAATTAGAACCAATCAGAACCAATCAGAACCAATTTGAACCAATCAGAACCAATTAGAACCAATCAGAACAAATTAGAACCAATTAGAACCAATCACGATGTATACACATAATGATAATACCCATGATGCAGCGTGGTTTCAGGTGTCATACCTGTACTCTCCGAAGGTCTCGTCTTTCATTGGCCGAGCCTCAGAGTCCACTTCCTTCTCTTCCTTGTCCTTCACTGGAAAACAACAACAACAACAACAAGTTATTAATAACTTAATAACTCACACATTATACACAACACAACTACACACTCACAATATACACAACTACACTCTCACAATATACACAACTACACTCACAATATAAACAACTACACTCACAATATACACAACTACACTCTTACAATATACACAACTACACTCACAATATAAACAACTACACTCACAATATAAACAACTACACTCACAATATACACAACTACACTCACAATATAAACAACTACACTCTTACAATATACACAACTACACTCAATATAAACAACTACACTCACAATATAAACAACTACTCTTACAATATACACAACTACACTCTTACAATATACACAACTACACTCAATATAAACAACTACACTCACAATATAAACAACTACACTCTTACAATATACACAACTACACTCTTACAATATACACAACTACACTCTCACAATATACACAACTACACTCACAATATTAACAACTACACTCTTACAATATACACAACTACACTCTTACAATATACACAACTACACTCTTACAATATACACAACTACACTCTCACAATATACACAACTACACTCACAATATAAACAACTACACTCTTACAATATACACAACTACACTCTTACAATATACACAACTACACTCACAATATAAACAACTACACTCTTACAATATACACAACTACACTCACAATATAAACAACTACACTCTTACAATATACACAACTACACTCACAATATAAACAACTACACTCTTACAATATACACAACTACACTCACAATATACACAACTACACTCACAATATAAACAACTACACTCACAATATACACAACTACACTCTTACAATATACACAACTACACTCACAATATAAACAACTACACTCTTACAATATACACAACTACACTCACAATATAAACAACTACACTCTTACAATATACACAACTACACTCACAATATACACAACTACACTCACAATATAAACAACTACACTCACAATATACACAACTACACTCTTACAATATACACAACTACACTCTTACAATATACACAACTACACTCAATATAAACAACTACACTCACAATATAAACAACTACTCTTACAATATACACAACTACACTCTTACAATATACACAACTACACTCAATATAAACAACTACACTCACAATATAAACAACTACACTCTTACAATATACACAACTACACTCTTACAATATACACAACTACACTCAATATAAACAACTACACTCACAATATACACAACTACACTCTTACAATATACACAACTACACTCTCA
The DNA here is from genome assembly GCA_029931835.1 of Etheostoma nigrum. NCBI lineage: Eukaryota > Metazoa > Chordata > Actinopteri > Perciformes > Percidae > Etheostoma > Etheostoma nigrum. The sequence continues at coordinate 2,747,848 of CM057243.1, read as the reverse complement.
CAATATACACAACTACACTCACAATATTAACAACTACACTCTTACAATATACACAACTACACTCTTACAATATACACAACTACACTCTCACAATATACACAACTACACTCACAATATAAACAACTACACTCACAATATACACAACTACACTCTTACAATATACACCACTACACTCACAATATAAACAACTACACTCACAATATAAACAACTACACTCTTACAATATACACAACTACACTCACAATATAAACAACTACACTCTTACAATATACACAACTACACTCACAATATACACAACTACACTCACAATATAAACAACTACACTCACAATATACACAACTACACTCTTACAATATACACAACTACACTCACAATATAAACAACCACACTCACAATATACACAACTACACTCTTACAATATACACAACTACACTCTTACAATATACACAACTACACTCTCACAATATACACAACTACACTCTCACAATATACACAACTACACTCTTACAATATACACAACTACACTCTCACAATATACACAACTACACTCTCACAATATACACAATCTAACTACACTCTCACAATATACACAACTACACTCTCACAATATACACAACTACACTCTCACACAACTACACTCTCACAATATACACAACTACACTCTTACAATATACACAACTACACTCTCACAATATACACAATCTAACTACACTCTCACAATATACACAACTACACTCTCACAATATACACAACTACACTCTCACAATATACACAACTGCACTCTTACAATATACACAACTACACTCTCACAATATACACAACTACACTCTTACAATATACACAACTACACACTCACAATATACACATCTACACTCTCACAATATACACAACACAACTGCACACTCACAATACACACCCCAACCACACACTCATAATATACACAACCTAAATAGTGTGCAGTTGTGTAGTTGTGTAACCTGCGTACTTGCCCCCCCACCCCCCACCCCCCGGCTGCGTTTCAGGAGACAGAGGGTGTAAGTGTGTAGTTGTGTAGTTGTGTTACTTGCGTATTTGCCCCCCCCCCGGCTGCGTTTCAGGAGACAGAGGGTATGAGTGTGTAGTTGCGTGTGTAGTTGAGTAGTTGTGTAGTTGTGTTACCTGCGTACTTGCCCCCCCGGCTGCGTTTCAGGAGACAGAGGGTGTGAGTGTGTAGTTGTGTGGTTGTGTAGGTGTGTTACCTGCGTACTTGCCCCCCCGGCTGCGTTTCAGGAGACAGAGGACGAGTAGGATGAGAAGCAGCAACACGATGGCGCTGATCAGACCGATCAACCAGCCCTGAGTGGAGAACCCCCCCGGCATCGCCGACGGCCCTGAGGGACAGACACATTAGGACATTAGGACAGAGACAGAGACATTAGGACAGAAATATTAAGAAAGAGACAGAGACATTAGGACATTAGGGGAGAGATATTAGGACATACACATTAGGACATTAGGACAGAGACATTAGGACATTAGGACAGAGACATTAGGGTAGAAATTATAGAGTGGTCTAGACCTGCTCTATCTGTAAATTATAGAGTGGTCTAGACCTGCTCTATCTGTAAATTATAGAGAGGTCTAGACCTGCTCTATGTGTAAATTATAGAGAGGTCTAGACCTGCTCTATCTGTAAATTATAGAGAGGTCTAGACCTGCTCTATGTGTAAATTATAGAGAGGTCTAGACCTGCTCTATGTGTAAATTATAGAGAGGTCTAGACCTGCTCTATGTGTAAATTATAGAGCGGTCTAGACCTGCTCTATCTGTAAATTATAGAGAGGTCTAGACCTGCTCTATCTGTAAATTATAGAGTGGTCTAGACCTGCTCTATCTGTAAATTATAGAGTGGTCTAGACCTGCTCTATCTGTAAATTATAGAGGGATCTAGACCTGCTCTATCTGTAAATTATAGAGTGGTCTAGACCTGCTCTATCTGTAAATTATAGAGTGGTCTAGACCTGCTCTATGTGTAAAGTGTCTCGAGATAACTCTTCTTAGTAACAGTTCGTTACTATAAATTAAATTGAATTGGAGACAAACCGATGACTGCAGCTGCTACAGGAGTCCTCTGCTTTCTAATAATAATAATAATAATAATGATAATAATAATAATATTAATAATGATAATAATAATAATAATAATAATAATAATAATAATAATAATAATAATAATAATAATAATGTGTACCTGGGCCGATGGTCCACGTTATGTCTTCCCACTGCGTGGTGTTCCCGTGTCGGACCATCAGGTGGTACTGAGACCCTGGTTGGAGGCCTGTCAGCCAATAGGAGCCCTGCGTGGAGTTCACCACCTCTGACTCCTCCCACTGAGCCCCAGCTGCAACACACACACAGACACACACACACAGACACACACAGACACACATAGACACACACATGGACACAAGCACGCACACACACGCACACAGAGAAAAACACACCCAGACGCACACAGACACAGACACACACACACACACGTTGACATGCAAAGTTTTTAATTGCTCTAATATCTGTGTTAATTATTATTAATAATTAAATGTAAAAGCTGCTTTCTTACGAGTCTTGCGGAGGAAGCGGATGACGAAGCCGTGGTTCCTCTCTCTCTCCCCGGGAACCCAGCTCAGGTTCAGGGACGTGCTGCTGGACACGATGGTGATGTTGGACGGAGGGACTGGAAGAGACAGGAAACAGGAAGTAACACAGGAAGTAACACAAAGACAGGAAACAGGAAGTAAAACAGGAAGTAACACAGAGACAGGAAACAGAAAGTAACACAGAGACAGGAAACAGGAAGTAACACAGAGACAGGAAACAGGAAGTAAAGCTGTGGGGGTGTGACGTTGTAACCGGAAGTAAAGCTGTGGGGGTGTGACGGTGAAACAGGAAGTAAAGCTGTGGGGGTGTGACGGTGAAACAGGAAGTAAAGCTGTGGGGGTGTGACGGTGCTGGGTCACCTCCGTCCAGCAGGGTGGCCCCCCTCCGGGTGATGGGCGGTCCATCTCCCACGGACGTGCGTGCGATCACGTTGAAGACGTAATGGCTGCTCGGGTCCAGAGAGTCCAACTCCATGTGAGTCATACTGGGATCGCTGAACATCTGTATCTGCAGCTCGGTCTCTGTCTCTGCACAGGAGACACAAACCACACAGACTCAGATCATACGTCTCTGCACAGGAGACACAAACCACACAGACTCAGATTGTACGTCTCTGCACAGGAGACACAAACCACACAGACTCAGATTGTACGTCTCTGCACAGGAGACACAAACCACACAGACTCAGATTGTACGTCTCTGCACAGGAGACACAAACCACACAGACTCAGATTGTACGTCTCTGCACAGGAGACACAAACCAGACAGACTCAGATCGTACGTCTCTGCACAGGAGACACAAACCACACAGATTCAGATCGTACGTCTCTGCACAGGAGACACAGACTCAGCTTCTGACCCACTTAATCTGAGCCCTAACGCCATTTTTACAGTTTATTGTCTGTCTGTATTTATTTTATAATAACTTATAAAACATCAACCCTGTTGTCTACAGTCAAGATATGAACATCATTTTTTTCAGGACAAACTGGGTTAGTAGAATATTTGGGTTGCAGTGAGGTCACTTACATGTTAAAAATGGTTGTAGGGCCTTAAAGATAAATAAATAAATAAAACAGAACATGAATCTTCCAGATATGTATTGATATCACAGACAGAGCAGTAAAACTTAAAAAACACTTCTCATATGTCTTGGGAGTCACACTGGGAAGAAATAATCATTATAACTTATACAGATGACAAAATACATTTTTTCAAAGAAAGTCCAGACGCTTTTGCCCTCATGACATTTACTTATGCCAATAATAACATAATAATGTCATATTTATTGATATTACACCCACAGCAATGCTACACAAGCAATTGTATGTCTAAAAAGTTTGCCTTTTGGCCTTCCATACAAGTGGACGACGTTGTCTCCCATATATGGAATCCTTGACTTCCGTACACAAAGGGGAAACGGCGCTAGCGGCATATTTGAGCCAAAACGCGATGAATTATGGACATAAAGTGATAAATCTTGGATGTAACGGTTTGGATTTAATGCTCGACGACCCCGAAAGAGGTTGGAAGTTCCAGGCTGGATAGAAAATCACCTGTAGAGGCTAGAAGGACCCGGAATAGACCTGCGTAACCGCTAACTCGTTAGCTTTTAGCTGCAACCATCGGTAAGTCGCTAGCTTGTATGGTTGTTAAATGATTAAACTATGAATCAGAGGTGCTGTTTTTACTCGTGGGCGAGTCTCTAGGTTTCAGATTAAAGTGACAGGTGACGATGAACGCTGACTACTTCAGGAGAACTGGGAGATTATGTCTGTGTTGAGTTCAGGGACACCGTCCTGATCACATATCGGCCCCAACTCATCTCTGCTGTAGTCTGGTATATTTGTCTGTTGCCCAGCGCTATGTCCACATACGTTGCTCTGATTGGTTGTTGACCTGATCAGTCCAGAGGCGTTTTGGTCCACGACCACTGATAACGTCCCTTGGATCTACAGATGTGGTCTGGCACTTTCAGGCTACAGAGTACAGGTATTTGAATGTCCCCCCCCCCCCCTCTCACCCCCCGTCTTTTCTAAAAGATTCAAACTCACCCTGTCGATATTGCACCACATATCCCAGCAGGACCCCGTTAGTCTCTTCTGGAGGAGTCCAGTACAGGATCAGGGATTTATCTGAAGGACTCTCAAAACTCAGCGATGCAGGAGGACCCGGTGCTAGACACACCCACACACACACACACACACACACACACACACACACGCACACACGCCAGTTAGCATATCTTCAATAAGTACATATCCCCCACATGGGCAAAGCCAGATGTTTCCGACATTCGGGGCACAGCCCAACCCTTGGGGCCATTCATGTAGCAGCTTTATGAGCTATAACTATAACTGTCTGAGGTAACATAATGCCTAAAATCATATGGGATAGCGTAGGGTTAGGATTAGTAGGGATAGGGTTTAGGGTCAGGGTTAGGGGTTAGGGTCAGTAGGGTTAGGGTTAGTAGGGTTAGGGTTAACATAATGCCTAAAATCCTTTGGGAAAGACATGCTAGCTGCTGAATAAAAACTCGTCCTGCAGAGCTGACATCCTGTTTTATGTAATCGTTCTACAACTATCTTCATGGTCACGCTGAACAGTTTTGGGGCTTTTGAGAAAAGATTCTTGGTGGGGGCTCCAGACCTCCCAGATCTCCCAGAATCCTGTTGTCTTGGACTCACCTCCCTCGGGGGTGCTGAAGCTGTGTGGGGGGGAGGGAGGACCCTCTCCTTTGCTGTTGAAGGCTGTGAGGGACAGCTCGTAGCGAGAGTACAGCTGCAGCCCCGAGACCTCCTGTGAGGTCTTTAAGCCGTGGACAACCACCACCCGACTCTCTGTGTTCTTGTCCATCCCCCTCTCTGACTTCTCCTCTTTCTCTCTGTCCTGGTGCAGGTTCCCCAGAGACCTGCGGCCCCGACCCCCACGTGGCCCCAGCCTCCGGATGTAGATCTGACGGAGGCGCAGAATAAACCAAATGTTATTATATACGAGTGGGACGAGTCTAAATCAGCAATTAACAGACTCCAACGGAAACGTTCAGCGGTGATCTAGAATGAAAGGCTGCACTTTTCTCTTTTGCTTATTTAACCTTTATTTATGAAACAATTTCATACAGCGCAATATTTAATAGTTAACCATTTCATTTCTTTACTGTGCAATATTTAATACTCAGGACTTTTGATACACCAAACTATATTTTTACACAATGTGTATACAAAACGTTTTTGTGTGTATATAGATGCTCTCAGGACTGTGCACCAGGTCCCCCCCCCACCTTCTTTTTTTCTGCACTCTTTATACTTTATATTTTATATTTTTATGTTTTGTGTTGACACTGTAAAGGTTTTCCTTCAATCTCGTTGCACAGGTACTGCACTTGTGTATAATGACAATAAAGATATTTTATTCTATTCTATTCTATAAAATGGCTGCAGACATAAAACATAAATGTAAAAACTTCTCATATCTTACAAAACTATATGCTTACAAGTGGCCACATGGTGGTGCCATGTGCACAAGTTATCATTCTCTTAATGTTCTTTTATATAGTACCACAGGTATTCCTATACATAATACTCTCTCTGTGAATGTATTTCTTCCAGATACACCGGTCCTAAGTGTACCTTGTATCCCAGCAGCTGACCGCGGACTTTCTGGGCTTCGATCCACTGGACTCGGACCGTGCTGTTCATCACGGTCGTTGTGACTCCGGTCGGCGCTTCCTCCGGCTCTGAGAGAGAGAAGAAACAAAAATCATTATTTAAATAAAGAAACATGTTGCATTTCTTTTATTTCTGGTACTGCTACTACTGTATCCCAGTTTAAACCTGATCGGTTTTTACGCCTCACATCATAGACCACTGTGCCGGTCTACGAGCTGTTGGCCGAGGGTGAGGTTCATCTGCCCCGATAATCATAATAATGGATCCTTTATTATAAGCCAGCTCTCATGTCAGCCCGTCAGCCCAAACTGAGACTCAAAGCACTTCTCCTCATGGTGGAAATCCATCACTCCGACTTTAGACGGGTGACAGAGAGAAAACCGCTGACAACGCCTCGTTTCTACCAGAAACAAGATCACAGCAAGACATTGTCCAAATGCTTGTCTCTGTCATTGAATTTGACATTTCTGCAGAATGTGATGCACTCTCATTGTTTGTGACTCTCTGGTGTGAGAGGGGAACACTGTTCTCTTTTATTTTCATCACTCACTTCTTGTACTTGAAAGGTCTCCGAGCATGTGTTGCTGTGTATGAAGAGAACAATCAACCTCTACATAGAGTCCTACAGACACATTTAGTCTGAAGGGATTCTCTTCTGGGCCATGAAGAAGAAAGCATGAGGAATCTGGTGATACCAGACTAACGACCAGTCTTAGATTGATCCTGGTCTGGTGAAACCAGACTAATGACCAGTCTTAGACTGATCCTGGTCTGGTGAAACCAGAATAATGACCAGTCTTAGACTGATCCTGGTCTGGTGATACCAGACTAAGTAATTTGTGTAGTAAATAGGAGGGAGATTTTCAATTGGTTGATGCCTGGTGTGAGATCTGTGCTGCCATTCCAATGTTTTTTTACTGTAAGCTACAATAAAATGTATTTTAATTGAAAGAGTCAGATGATGTGTTTGATGTAGATTTATTGATCTTCATGTGAAGATACCATTACTTTGACTCCATGTTCCAGCTGAACTTCCCTGGCTGTGGAATAACTGATCCACCGAGTTGGGAAACGTACCTTCCTCTCCAGAGTGTCCGATCACCGGCTCCGGTGCTGGTCCTTCTCCCAGAGAATTAACGGCCTGGACTTTGATCTCAAACGGCGTGTACGTCCCTGTGTTGTTGACCATGAACGGCGGACTTGTTACGTCCTGGTGGTTCCAGTGTACCCCATCAGCCCTCCGCCAGAACACCTTGTACAGGAAGCCGTGGCTGTTGTGGAAGCGCTTGTCCATCTCCTGGAGAGACATGCAGGAACATTAAATATTAAATGGAGTTTTGATGGAAGTTGAAGTCCATGATTCCAGACTGAGTACTCACATCCCAGGTGATGACCAGAGTCTTTGGGTCAGTGGACTCACTGCGGACCCCCGTCGGGTTACTGTCAGGAACTACAGGACGGAGACAGGGAACAGCATAGATCACACTGTATTCTATTCTTTCTATTCCATTCGATTCTATTCTATTATATTCCATTATATTCCATTCTATTCTATTCTGTTCTACTAATCTTGTATCTTATCTTTATCTACATACTCAGCAGTGTTGAGGACTCATGGACCCCAGACCAGTGTGGGAATCAAACCTAAGACCACCTAACCAAAGGTTCCAGGGGTCCCAGTGGGCGTGTCTTACCGCCGGGCGGCGTATCATACGCCGTTGAGGGCGTGCTGGCGTCGCTGGCGCCCAGCGCGTTGACGGCGGTGACCCTGAAGCGGTAGGTGCAGAACCGATGGAGGGTGAGCTCTACGTGGTGGAACCCCACAGGGACTATTCTCCACTCCTCCCAGCGCGCCGCCCCCTCCGCCGCATGGCGCTCCTCCCGTGCCTCCACCACGAACTCTGGGACACACGGAATACTTCCTGTCACATGTTTGTGTTTGAGTGTGAGTGTGGTGTGTGTGTGTGTGTGTGTGCATGCGTGCGTGTGTGTGTGTGTGTACCTATGACCGGGCTGTTGTGTGGGTTTCCTGGTGTCCATCTCAGAGTGAGGTGGTGGTCCTCAATATCAGACAGAGACAGATTCGTAGGGGGGTCCGGCCGGGCTGGGGGTTGACACAAAAACTATTACACACATACACACACATACACACACACACACACACACACACACACACACACACGGTGACGTACCGACCACAGTGATGGAGCCGCTGGCCTTCACGTGGTCCAGGTGAGTGATGACCTCACAGGAATAAACCCCGCCATCGTCTGATTGGACGTCTGTCACCTTTAACGTGCCATTCCCAAAGATGGTGTGTCTAAATACACACACACACACACACACACACACCCACACACACATAAACACACACACAGACACACACACACACATAAACACACACGCACACATACACACAGACACACACACACACACACATAAACACACACACAGACACACACAGACACACACACACACACAGACACACACACACACACACAGACAGACACACACATAACTAGTTAATGACAACATACAAAGCACCCTGTTAAACTGTGAAGGAAGTTATTAAACCAGAAGGTGAACACTTCAGAGGGACAGACTAATCTCTGGGACATGGATGGACGGACTAATCTCTGGGACATGGATGGACGGACTAATCTCTGGGACAGAAATGGACAGACTAATCTCTGGGACATGAATGGACGGACTAATCTCTGGGACATGAATGGACAGACTAATCTCTGGGACATGAATGGACAGACTAATCTCTGGGACATGAATGGACAGACTAATCTCTGGGACATGAATGGACGGACTAATCTCTGGGACATGGAAGGACAGACTAATCTCTTGGAGACATGAATGGAAGGACTAATCTCTTGGAGACAAATTGCGTGCGATGCGTTTACTTGTCATCTGGAGACGATTCCTGGACTTCCTGTCCATTTTTTCTCCATCTGATCTGGACCTTGATCAGACGGGGGTCTTTGTAGAAGCCGCAGTCCAGCAGAGCGCTGCTTCCTCTGAGGACATGGACATCCTGGGGGCTCGCCACAATCACCGTCTGGTCTAACAGGAGGACAGGAGGAGAGGACAGAAGGAGGAGAGGACAGGAAGAGAAGAGGACAGGATAGGAGGAAAGGACAGGAAGACAAGAGGACAGGAGGAGAGGACAGGAGGACAGGTTAGTCTCAATGTCCTCCAAATAAGACAAGCTGATCATAAGACATCATGTCCTGGATTTGTCTTTCATTTTTCATAGACAAATAGTTTTTTAGACCTAGAGGACACTAGAGATACAAATCAAATCAAATGTCTCTCATCAGTTATTTACACTTATGTTGTCTCCTGAGTCAAAAAGGGGCAAAAAAATGACATTTTTGTCCCTTTTTCAGAGTTTTTTTCACTACCACCACCTTACTACCACTAGTTTTATACTTTTTGGAATCCATGGTCAATAACCCTCATTTATATAGAATTAGACCTAATATTTGGGTTAAAAAGCAGAAATTATGAATTATTGTGACTAATAGTTAATATCAGAGGAATGAGAGAGCGTTGGATGGAATCCATTTTTATGGTAATTTGGTTAAAAGAAACTCAGATTTCAGATATAGACATTTATTAAAGGAGGACACCAGGACGGATAATATTAGAACCTATAGAGAACGGTTAGACTGGTTCAGGGCTCTAAGCTCCAGGACATCCTGACAACATGACTAAGAATACTGGTCTATGTGAAGGTTGGACGTGGCAAGGGGACACAAGTGTGTCTCAACTCTGAGCTGGACCCATTCTTATTAAAGATTGACTGACTGAGGACTTCCAGGTGAGCCGTGATAGAGATGTTGGTGAGTGGGATGGAGCAGGTGTAGGCGCCGCTGTCCCCGAGGCTGGCGCCAGACAGTTTGATGGTCCCGTCCGTCTGCAGCGAGACGCGAGGGTCAGACAGCAGAGGGACATTGTCCTCCCCCTCCCTGCAGAGGACACACACAAGCAGTCATCAGACAGTGAATATGGAGATATTATATAACAATAATGTAATGTCCAACATGTCTCTCACAATGTCCAACATGTCTCTCACCATGTCCAAAATGTCTCTTACCATGTCTAATATGTCTCTCACCATGTCCAACATGTCTCTCAACATGTCCAACATGTCTCTCACCATGTGTCTCTCACCATGTCCAACATGTCTCTCACCATGTGACGTGCGGTCTCGGCGAGCCGAAGGATTCACAGCGCAGCAGGATGTCTCCACCCTCGATGACCCGGTACACAACACCGTCAGAGGACAGGATCTGAGGAGGAAGCTCTGACACACACACACACACACACACACACACACAGATACACACATTATTAAATGTCAACACACATTAACATAAAATTAATAATCTAATCTGAAAGGCTGATTTACTTTTACAGGTTTTCCTTTTCTTACCTCCATGGTACAAGTAATAATAATAATAATAATAATAATAATAAAAATAATAATAATAATAATTATAATAACAATGATAATAATATTAATATTAATAATAATAAAAATTATAATAATAATAATAATAATAATAATAATAATAATAATAAATACTGAAACATGCTCCATTTATGAAGATTATTAGTATAATTATTATTATAATTTCTTTATCCGAAAGTTAAGCATTTCTATGCAGGTGTATGGGCATGGTTCTGCAGGTGTGTGGACTTGTCTCTGCAGGTGTGTGTGTGTGTGTATCTCTGCAGGTGTGTGGGCGTGGTTCTGCATGTGTGTGGGCGTATCTCCGCAGGTGTGTGGGCGTGGTTCTGCAGGTGTGTATCTGCAGGTGTGTGGGCGTGCCTATGCAGGTGTGTGGGCGTGTCTCTGCAGGTTGTGTGGGGTGTCTCTGCAGGTGTGTGGGCGTGTCTCTGTAGGTGTGTGGGCGTGGTTCTGCAGGTTTGTGGGTGTTTATCTGCAGTTGTGTGGGCGTGTCTATGCAGGTGTGTGGGCGTATATCTGTAGATGTGTGGGCGTGGTTCTGCATGTGTGTGGGCGTGTCTCTGCAGGTGTGTGGGCGTGTCTCTGCAGGTGTGTGGGGTTTCTCTGCAGGTGTGTGGGTGTATCAATGTATGTGTGGACGTGGTTATGCAGGTGTGTAGGCGTGTCTATGTATGTGTGTGAGTGTGTCTTTGTATGCGTGTGGGCGTGGTATGTATATGTGTTGGCGTGGTTCTGCTGGTGTGTGGGCGTTTCTATGCATGCGTGTAGGCGTATCTCCACAGGTGTGTGGGCGTGGCTATGTCGGTGTGTGACCTGTACTCACCCACGACGTAGAGGTGGGTGTTCAGCAGGACGGAGCCGTGCTTGTTGGCGGCCTCGCACTGATACACCGCCGTGTCGGCAAACTCCACGTCTCTCAGGATCAGCACGCCGCCAGACACGCCACGCCGGGGGTCATAGTCCACCTCTGCATAGAGACCAGACCAGAGGTTAGGCCAGACCGGGGGTTAGACCACACCGGGGGTTAGACCAGACCAGAGGTTAGACCAGACCAGAGAGAGAGAAACAGACCAGAGGTTATACCAGACCAGAGGGTAGACCAGACCAGAGAGAGAGAAACAGACCAGAGGTTATACCAGACCAGAGAAAGAGAGAAACAGACCAGAGGTTAGACCAGACCAAAGGTTAGACTAGACCAGAGAGAGAGAAACAGACCAGAGGTTAGACCAGACCAGAGGTTAGACCAGACCGAGAGAGAGAGAAACAGACCAGAGGTTAGACCTGACCAGAGGTTATACCAGACCAGAGAGAGAGAAACAGACCAGAGGTTATACCAGACCAGAGAAAGAGAGAAACAGACCAGAGGTTAGACCAGACCAGAGGTTGGACTAGACCAGAGAGAGAGAAACAGACCAGAAGTTAGACCACACCAGAGGTTATACCAGACCAGAGAGAGAGAAACAGACCAGAGGTTAGACCAGACCAGAGGTTAGACCAGACCAGAGAAAGAGAGAAACAGACCAGAGGTTAGACCAGACCAGAGGTTGGACTAGACCAGAGAGAGAGAGAAACAGACCAGAAGTTAGACCACACCAGAGGTTATACCAGACCAGAGAGAGAGAAACAGACCAGAGGTTAGACCAGACCAGAGGTTATACCAAACCAGAGAGAGAGAAACAGACCAGAGGTTAGACCAGACCAGAGGTTATACCAGACCAGAGAGAGAGAAACAGACCAGAGGTTAGACCAGACTCAACTCTTTTCAACAGTTCTTCACCACTTTCTTTCTTTTTTCATTATTTCTTTCTTTTTTCATTATTTCTTAATTTCTTTCTTTCTTTCTTTCTTTCTTTCAGTTTCTCTTTCTTTTCCCTTCCTTTGTTCCTATTTTTCTCCCTCCATGTCTTCTTTTCTTCTGCATTTCATTCCATCCTCCAATTTCCTTCCACTCATCTATTTCTTTCTTTCTCTCTTAATTTAATCTCCCTCCCACCATGCCAACTCTCTTTAATTTTTTTACTTCTCTCTTGATTTCATTTCCCTTCTTCCGTCCTTGTCTAGAAAGAAAAGAAGAAAGAAAGGGAGAGATGGAAAGAGGAGCCAGCCCTTCATTCTTTCTTTATATTTCCATCCTCCATGGATTTCCTTTGATTCCTTTATTCCTTTATTTCTCGCCACCTCACTTCCTTTGCTGGATTGTTCATTTTCTTTATTCTACCTTCCTTCTCTTTTTCCTTCTCTTTTTCCTTCCTTCCTTCCTTAGGCCTAAACTTCCTTTAATCAAAAACACAAAAGGTGATTCTTACTCATCACATTCACACAGAAAGATTCAGTCATCCTCTATGTCTGCATGTAACCCATCCTGGTTTTAGGACCAGTGGACGGCACCTTCAGCGTCTGGTTCTGCACCACGCCGGAGGACCCGGGGACCGAACCGCCAGCCCCCCAGTTATTTTCCTCATCCCTGCACATTACCCTGATATATTTGTCTGGTCTTAAGAGGCTTTCTGTTTCAGGACCAATCAGTCGGACTTCCTGGAGCCGGGAATCGATCGCGGCTCTTTACTGAAATCTCTCTGCGGCTTTGTGTAATAAAGAGAAACCGAGTGATGGGAAGACGAGAGGGATCGGTCCCCATGGACGTGGATATGTCGACTTCTAGACACCAAGGAGCAGGATTGAACCTGTTGGGCCTTTGTTGACCCTAGTGGAGTATGTGTTATTGTGTGTACCTGTGAGTGGCTGGCCGTTGATGCTCCAGGTGATAGACGGGGTCGGGATGCCATCAGCCTGACAGTCGAGTCGAATGGTTTCTCCCGGAGAGTAGAGCAGGTTCTCTGGCTGCTTCACCCAGTATGGAGAGGCTGCAACACAAGACACAGAGACTCTTTCTTTCTTTCTTTCTTTCTTTCTTTCTTTTGATGAAGCTATCGATCACCCTTGACATACGATCTGTTTGTATAACGGCGTGAGTCATCCTGAGACTAAATGTTCATACACTGAGACTAAAAGTTTGTAAGGTGAGAGTATTGTTGGTACGTCCCCCTGAGAGTATTGTTGGTATGTCCCCCTGAGAGTATTGTTGGTATGTCCCCCTGAGAGTATTGTTGTCACGTCTCCCTGAGAGTATTGTTGGTACGTCCCCCTGAGAGTATTGTTGGTATGTCCCCCTGAGAGTATTGTTGTCACGTCTCCCTGAGAGTATTGTTGGTACGTCCCCCTGAGAGTACTGTTGGTATCTTCCCCCCTGAGAGTATTGTTGGTACCTTCCCCCCCTGAGAGTATTGTTGGTACCTTCCCCCCTAAGAGTATTGTTAGTACGTCCCCCCCCGAGAATATTGTTGGTACCTTCCCCCCTGAGAGTATTGTTAGTACGTCCCCCTGAGAGTATTGTTGGTACGTTCCCCCTGAGAGTATAATTGGTACGTCCACCCGAGAGTATTGATGGTACCTTCCCCCCTGAGAGTATTGTTGGTCCTTTCCCCCTGAGAGTATTGTTAGTACGTCCCCCCTGAGAGTATTGTTGGTACCTTCCCCCCTGAGAGTATTGATGGTACCTTCACCCCTGAGAGTTTTGTTGGTACCTTCCCCCCTGAGAGTATTGATGGTACCTTCACCCCTGAGAGTTTTGTTGGTACCTTCCCCCCTGAGAGTATTGTTGGTACCTTCCCCCCTGAGAGTATTGTTGGTACGTTCCCCCTGAGAGTATTGTTGGTTCGTTCCCCCTGAGAGTATTGTTGGTACCTTCCCCCCTGAGAGTGTTGTTAGTACGTCCCCCCTGAGAGTATTGTTGGTACCTTCCCCCCTGAAATTATTGTTGGTACGTTCCCCCTGAGAGTATTG
>CM057243.1:2723214-2728214 GCA_029931835.1 Etheostoma nigrum | reverse complement strand
GTTCTGTGTTGTTAGGGTTATTTCTGCTGTTATTCTCTAATCTCTGAGTCTGTTATCATGTCTGTAGATCTGTGTTGTTACGGTTATTTCTGCTGTTATTCTCTAATCTCTGAGTCTGTTATCACGTCTGTAGTTCTGTGTTGTTACGGTTATTTCTGCTGTTATTCTCTAATCTCTGAGTCTGTTATCATGTCTGTAGATCTGTGTTGTTACGGTTATTTCTGCTGTTATTCTCGAGTCTCTGAGTTTGTTATCACGTCTGTAGTTCTGTGTTGTTAGGGTTATTTTTGCTGTTATTCTTTCTGTTGTCGTTGGGATGTTTGTTCAGCACGTTGGTCATCTGCAGTTTATGTGTTGTATAAATATTATTACATAATTCATAAAGAATATGTTGGAGACCAACAGAGAGTGATAAATTCTCCTCTCCCAGAATGCATCTGTGGCGTCTCACCCTCCACGATGACCTGGACGCTGTGCGTGACGGCGGTGCCCAGGCTGTTGGAGGCGTAGCAGCGATACACGCCTTCATACGAGCTGAGAGGAACGTCGTCTTCAGCTCGCAGCGTCCCCGACTCCTCCCGCTCCAAGCCGAACGCCTCGCCGTCCTTCACCCAGCGGAAACTACCCAGAGAGACAGAGATGCAAAGACTCATCAACAGCTGAGAGAGATGCAAAGACTCATCAACAGCTGAGAGAGATGCAAAGACTCATCAACAGCCTGAGAGCGAGATGCAAAGACTCATCAACATGCTGAGAGCAAGATGCAAAGACTCATCAACAGCTGAGAGAGATGCAAAGACTCATCAACAGCTGAGAGAGAGATGCAAAGACACATCAACAGCTGAGAGAGAGATGCAAAGACTCATCAACAGCTGAGAGAGATGCAAAGACTCATCAACAGCCTGAGAGCGAGATGCAAAGACTCATCAACATCCTGAGAGCAAGATGCAAAGACTCATCAACATCCTGAGAGCAAGATGCAAAGACTCATCAACAGCTGAGAGAGATGCAAAGACACAGCAACAGCCTGAGAGAGAGATGCAAAGACTCATCAACAGACAGAGAGAGAGATGCAAAGATGGAAATCACAGATTCTAAAGAATGAAATGAGCTTTAAATTAGAGAGAAGAGGAAATCAGGGAGGGAAGGAAATGAGAGAGATGATTTAATTAAAAGAACATTCATCGTCATGCCAACAGAAAAACCAGACACACAAACAAACACACACAAACAGAGACACACAAACAGAGACAGAGACAAACAAACAGAGACAGACACACACAAACAGATACAGAGACACACAAACAGACACACAAACATAGACAGAGAAACATAGACACACAAACAGACACACACAAACAGAGACACACAAACAGAGACAGAGACACACAGAGACAGAGACAGAGACACACAAACAGAGACAGAGACACACAAACAGAGAAAGACACACACAAACAGAGACAAACAAACAGAGACAGAGACACACAGAGACCGAGACAGAGACACACAAACAGAGACACACAAACAGAGACAGAGACACACAAACAGAGAAAGACACACACAAACAGAGACAAACAAACAGAGACAGACACACACAAACAGATACAGAGACACACAAACAGACACACAAACATAGACAGAGAAACATAGACACACAAACAGACACACAAACAGACATAGAGAGACAAACAAACGTACGTGGGCGTGGGTTTCCCGGAGGCCTCACAGGGCAGGTTGATGTCTTCTGGGGAAAAGGCCGTGAGTGAGACAGGCGTTTCTGTGAGGACCGGTGGCTGGGAGACTGACACACACACACACAGATACACACACACACACGCACACACACAAACAGACACATACACACACACACGCACGCACACACAGACAGACAGACACACACACACATTGTGATTTGTTTGTAGATGACACTAGTTCATCGTCACAACATAATAATTAATTATTATTTTATCATTTTATTATTATGGAAACCCTAACCCTGTAATTGGTTATTACTAAATCTCCTGAGACAGGTGGAAATGGAGCTGAGTAACCATGGTGACTATGGTATCTGGAGCACCAATCAGGACATGGTCTTGTCTTCATCGGGAGACTATAGTATCTGGAGAACCAATCAGGACATGGTCTTGTCTTTATTGGGAGACTATAGTATCTGGAGAACCAATCAGGACATGGTCTTGTCTTTATTGGGAGAGTATAGTATCTGGAACACCAATCAGGACATGGTCTTGTCTTCATTGGGAGACTATAGTATCTGGAGAACCAATCAGGACATGGTCATGTCTTCATTGGGAGACTATAGTATCTGGAACATGAATCAGGACATGGTCTTGCAAACATAATCGGGCCTATTACAGAACCCTGTGGCACCCCACATGAAACGGCAGCAGTCTGTAGATGGGTAGATGGGGGGAGGGGGGAGGGGGGGCAGTGAATGGAATCCTACGTTGCCGGTTAGCATGTTGAGAGTTAAAGTGAGACAACAAGGAGAGAGAGAGACTTACTGTTCTGCACTCGGTCTGTTGGTCCACACGCAGCAGGACAGAGAGGGAGGAAACACACACACACATGTTAGGAACACACACACAAATGTTAGGAACACACACACACACAGACACACACACACACACGTTAGGAACACACACACACACACACACACACGTTAGGAACACACACACACACACAGACACACACACACACACACACACACATGTTAGGAACACACACACACAGACACACACACACACACGTTAGGAACACACACACACACACAGACACACACACACACACACGTTAGGAACACATATACACATGTTAGGAACACACACACACAGAAACACACAGACACACACACACGTTAGGAACACACACACACACATGTTTGGAACACACACACACATGTTAGGTACTTGCATCCATATACTTTAAGGTACTTGCATCCTTATACTTTGAGGTACTTGCATGCTTATACTTTGAGGTACTTGCATCCATATACTTTGAGGTACTTGCATCCTTATACTTTGAGGTACTTGCATGCTTATACTTTGAGGTACTTGCATCCATATACTTTGAGGTACTTGCATCCATATACTTTGAGGTACTTGCATCCTTGTACTTTGAGGTACTTGCATCCATATACTTTGAGGTACTTGCATCCTTGTACTTTGAGGTACTTGCATCCATCCAGACAATGAATGGTTCACAAAACCCAATGGGTGAGCGAGGCAGAGAGGGAGTGACCCTGCACGGAGGAAGCTCGGGCCCCCGTCTGGATCCAGGGCCAGACGGATTGCTCGGGCCCCCGTCTGGATCCAGGGCCAGACGGATTGCTCGGGCCCCCGTCTGGATCCAGGGCCAGACGGATCGCTCGGGCCCTGGATCCAGACGGGGGGCTCGTCAGCGAGCGCCTGGTGGCCGGGTTTGCCACGGAGCCCGGCCAGGCACAGCCCGACAGAGCTACGTGGTACCCTGCTCTCCATCCCATGGGCCCACCACCTGTGGGAGGGTGTGCTGCCACATGGGGGGGAGGGGAGAAACTCGGCCACATGGGGGGCAGGGGGGAATACTCTGCCACATGGGGGGCGGGGGGGAATACTCTGACTGTTGTTTGCACCAATGGGTCCCTGATCTGAACCAGAGTGGTGGTCTGTTGTTGCACTGCTGGTCTAGTCATGGATTGTCCAAAACAAACACCATGTTCGAACATAAGGATGCTCATAAGTGTACGAGGTACCAGAGCACCCTCTGGAGGCTCTCTCCCACTCTCTTTCTCTCTCTCTCTTTCTCTCCCTCCCTCCCCCTCTCTTTCTCTCCCTCCCCTTCTCCCTCTCCCCCTCCCTCCCTCTCTCTCCCACTCTCTTTCTCTCCCTCCCTCCCCCTCTCTTTCTCCCTCTCTCTCTCCCTCCCACCCTCTTTCTCTCCCTCCACCTTTTCTCCCTTCCTCCGTATTTACCCTCCTCTCCCTCCCCCCTCCCTCCCTCTCTCCCCCTCTCTCTCCCTCGCCCCTCTTTCTCTCCCCCCTTTCTCCCTCTCTACCTCCTTCCCCCCTCCCTCCCCTTTCCCTCTCCCCCTTCCTCCCTCTCTCTCCCACTCTCTTTCTCTCTCCTCCCCCTTCCTCTCTCCCTCCCCCCTCTCTCCTTCCCTCCTTCTCTCTCCCTCTCTCCCTCCCCCTCTCTTTCTCTCTCTCTCTTTCCCTCTTTCCTTCCCTCCCCCTCTCCCTCTCTTTCTCCCCCACCCTTGACAGATCTGAAGGTGAGGTGAAGGTTGAACTGGCCCCCTCCTCTGGGACGTCCCAGCTGATGCTGCTGACCTTTGACCCTGAACCCAGGGACCCAGCTCTCTCCTGATTGGCTGGAGAAACGTGATTATGTAAATCAGCTAAAAGACGAGATTTCAAAGAAAGACGGACAGGAAGAAGAAAAGATCGCTAACGACTACTTCCTGTTTCCAGAGTGGAGATGACCTCAATCTCGTTTCTCTGTCCTGATTTAAGTTAATTAGTTAATAGATTTGGAGAAGAAATGAAATTGTTTTTCATGAAGAAAAAAAGATTGTTCTCCAAGACATGGACACCTGTTTCCTGGAGAAAGTCTTGTGTTTTCTCCTTAACTTCTCCAAGACATGGACACCTGTTTCCTGGTGAAAGTCTTGTGTTTTCTCCTTAACTTCTCCAGGACATGAACACCGGTTTCCTGGAGAAAGTCTTGTGTTTTCTCCTTAACTTCTCCAGGACATGAACACCTGTTTCCTGGAGAAAGTCTTGTGTTTTCTCCTTAACTTCTCCAGGACATGAACACCTGTTTCCTGGTGAAAGTCTTGTGTTTTCTCCTTAGCTTCTCCAGGACATGAACACCTGTTTCCTGGTGAAAGTCTTGTGTTTTCTCCTTAGCTTCTCCAGGACATGAACACCTGTTTCCTGGTGAAAGTCTGGTGTTTTCTCCTTAACTTCTCCAGGACATGAACACCTGTTTCCTGGTGAAAGT
>CM057243.1:2668214-2720714 GCA_029931835.1 Etheostoma nigrum | reverse complement strand
ACTCCCCTGTCCCTCGGGTCTACAACCCCTCCCACAGAGAAGAACCCACTTCTTGGTCCGAGGCCTTTAGTGTTCTGTCTCCTTCAGGCAGACGCAGGGACGACTGGCCGGGTACCTGTCCTACACAGAGACAAACCTTAGTCCTGCAGACTGGCCGGGTACCTGTCCTACACAGAGACAAACCTTAGTCCTGCAGACTGGCCGGGTACCTGTCCTACACAGAGACAAACCTTAGTCCTGCAGACTGGCCATGCTAAGTAGACCCAGACCAGTGTCTGCAGCTGCAGTTTCATTCTGGAAAAGTGTCTTCATGTTTCCATGACGATGCCAGCAACAAAGAGACTGCATGACCGAGTTTGTAGACGGGAAACCAGTGTCCAAGTCTGGGACTGAGGTCTGCAGACGGAAAACCAGTGTCCAAGTCTGGGACCGAGGTCTGTGGACGCCGAACCAGTGTCCAAGTCTGGGATCGAGGTTTGCGGACGGCAAACCTGTGGACTGAGGTCTGCGGACGCCGAACCTGTGTCCAAGTCTGGGGCCGAGGTCTGCGGACGCCAAACCTGTGTCCAAGTCTGGGGCCGAGGTCTGCGGACGCCGAACCTGTGTCCGAGTCTGGGGCTGAGGTCTGAGGACGCCAAACCTGTGTCCAGGTCTGGGATCGAGGTCTGCAGACGCCGAACCTGTGTCCAAGTCTGGTACCAAGGTCTGCAGACCAGGTCCCAGAGTATATGATACTTGAGTCTTCATGTCTTCCTCTCTTCCTCTCTTCTAATTGATGATGTAATTCATACCAACGCATTAGGGACAATTGGACATGAGATGTCCTTGTCTCTGTCCATAGTGAAAGCTCTGAGTGTTTCCTGTCAGCAGGTCCAGAGTCAAAGAGCTGCAGCTGAAGACACTCGGCCGTCTATACCCACCCCCCTGTCCCCCCCTTTAACTCAGGGCCTCAGCAGGACCCCCATGAATATTCAAAGTGGTGAAGGAAGTCCTCATTAATTAATAAGACCACAGAGAAAACCCATCAGTGTCTCCAGGTCCAGCAGGAAGTTAACAGGGCGAACAGTGCCCCCCAGGACTTATTCTCTAGGACTCATATATTAACCCCAGACCATCGGGTGGGGGGGGCTTGAGGCCCACTATGATAGTTGGGGTGACTAACCGTCTCCAGGCTTGGCTGAAATGACCTTGTTAAGACCTGCAGGGAGACCAGTTACCCGGGACCAGAACAACATTACATTATTACTGTAATGAGAAGTGAAGCATGCTGGGACATTTCCCATCAGCCATCAGTCTGTGTCTGTGTGTTGTGTTTGTGTGTTGTGTGTGTATGTGTGTGTGTGTGTGTGTGTGTGTGTGTATGTGTGTGTGTGTGTATGTGTGTGTGTGTGTGTGTGTGTGTCTGTGTGTTGTGTTTGTGCGTGACCCCCGACCGCTGCTCGTTAGCTTCCCTCCAACGCCCCGCTGCTCTCTTTGGATCATTTATTTGGTAAAAGGTAACAGCAGCCGGGGGCAAGGATGGCTGTGTGTGTGTGTGTGTGTGTGTGTGTATGTGTGTGTGTGTGTGTGTCTGTGTGTGTGTGTGTCAAGAGTTATAATTGCCAACAACAGCAGACTAGATGAGTGAGGATCTGACAACAATAGGATCTGAAATGGGGGTCATTTAGGCTGTGGTTCCTGTTGTGTGTGTGTGTGTGTGTGTGTGTGTGTGTGTGTGTGTGTGTGTGCGTGAAAGTGTTGGTTTTTGGGGACAGGTTGCGTAATTATTGAATGAAGAAGGGGGGTCTACATTAGCCAGCTGTCACTCCTCGCCCCTCACCCAGTCTGTGAGTGTGTGTGTGTGTGTGTGTGTGTGTGTGTGTGTGTGTGTGTGTGTGAGTGTGTGTGTGTGTGTCAGCTCACTCAGTCATTTTTCTTTGAGTGAAGACTAAATCAGCTGATTTAATGAACTCCGAGTTCATTAACCGAGTTCCTCAACAATCCGTCACTTAAAAACTACTGTTTACCAGCAATGTCTCTCTCTCTCTCTCTCTCTCTCTCTCTCTCTCTCTCTCTGTCTCTCTCTCTCTTTAATGTGATTAGCAGAGAAGATGTTTCCTGCTGCAGCAATCTGATCTGTCTTCATCAGGATGACCTCAAACACACACAAACACACACACACTCACACACACACACACACACACACACACACACACACACACACAACACACACACAGAGACACAGAGACACACAGACACACACACAGAGACACAGAGACACATAAAACAGGACGGGGCATTCCTGTCATTTCTGGACATAAAGACTTCATTCTGTCGCGCAGAAATGGAAAAACGAGAGAGTATCAAAGGTCAAAAAGAGGAAAGATGGATGAGAGGGGGAGGAGGGAGGCGTGGGAGAGACGGATGAAGATGAAGGAGAGGGGGAGGAGTGGGAGAGACAGATGAAGATGGAGGAGAGAAAACATAAAGAGAAGTATTGAAGCCGGCAGAGAGACAGGAAGCGAGAGGGGACAATATTCTGATGTAGTGGCTGTGATCTCACAGTCTGGCTCCTCAACCTATTACTACTAGACACTACTGGGACAGTGTTATTACTACTACTAGACACTACTGGGACAGTGTTATTACTACTACTAGACACTACTGGGACAGTGTTATTACTACTACTAGACACTACTGGGACGGTGTTATTACTACTACTAGACACTACTGGGACGGTGTTATTACCGCTACTAGACACTACTGGGACGGTGTTATTACCGCTACTAGACACTACTGGGACGGTGTTATTACCGCTACTAGACACTACTGGGACGGTGTTATTACCGCTACTAGACACTACTGGGACGTGTTATTACCGCTACTAGACACTACTGGGACGGTGTTATTACCGCTACTAGACACTACTGGGACGGTGTTATTACCGCTACTAGACACTACTGGGACGGTGTTATTACAACTACTAGACACTACTGGGACGGTGTTATTACAACTACTAGACACTACTGGGATGGTGTTATTACTGCTACTAGACACTACTGGGACGGTATTATTACTGCTACTAGACAATACTGGGACGGTATTATTACTGCTACTAGACAATACTGGGACGGTGTTATTACTACTACTAGACACTACTGGGACGGTGTTATTACAACTGACTTGCACAGCAGACTCTCCTAAACTGTTCTCATATTTAACCCATTAACAACCTCTCTACATCTCAAATGTTGGTTCCTTTCAACCAAGTTGCCCAAAACTAATCTGGTTAGTTCCATAAAACGCTCGTTGCATTTGATTCATTATACCTTCCTTTTAATCAAAATAATTCATAATTTCTGATTTCTTCTTACAGAAAAAAAATTAGATAATTTCCTATGAATGAGGTTTATTGACCATGAATTCCCAAAATGATCTGTCTGTCTGTCTGTCTTTCTGTCTATCTGTCTCCCTGTCTTTCTCTCTGTCTGTCTCTCTGTAAAGAATAAAAGAGATAAATCCAGCACATGATTCCTATCAACGGGACTTTCAAACATCAGAGAGTTTGGCCAAAAATTAGTGGTTAGTGGGTATAGGATAGGGCTAGTGGTTATAGAATAGAGGTTAACGGGAATAGGATAGGGTTAGTGGTTATAGAATAGGGGTTAATGGATATAGGATAGGGTTAGTGGATATACGATAGGATTAGTGGGTATAGGATAGGGTTAGTGGTTATAGAATAGAGGTTAACGGGTATAGGATAGGATTAGTGGGTATAGGATAGGGTTACTGGATATAGGAAAGGGTTAGTGGGTATAGGATAGGGTTAGTGGATATAGGATAGGGTTAGTGGTTATAGAATAGGGGTTAATGGATATAGGATAGGGTTAGTGGATATAGGATAGGGTTAGTGGTTATAGGATTGGGTTAATGGATATAGGATAGGGGTTATTGGGTATAGGATAGGGTTAGTGGACATAGGATAGGGTTAGTGGGTGTAGGATAGGGTTAGTGGGAATAGGATAGGGTTAGTGGATATAGGATAGGATTAGTGGGTATAGGATAGGGTTACTGGATATAGGAAAGGGTTAGTGGGTATAGGATAGGGTTAGTGGATATAGGATAGGGTTAGTGGTTATAGGATTGGGTTAATGGATATAGGATAGGGGTTATTGGGTATAGGATAGGATTAGTGGGTATAGGATAGGGTTAGTGGTTATAGAATAGAGGTTAACGGGTATAGGATAGGGTTAGTGGTTATAGAATAGGGGTTAGTGGATATAGGATAGGATTAGTGGGTATAGGATAGGGTTAGTGGATATAGGATAGGGTTAGTGGGTATAGGATAGGGCTAGTGGTTATAGAATATAGGTTAACGGGTATAGGATAGGGTTAGTGGTTATAGAATAGGGGTTAGTGGATATAGGATAGGATTAGTGGGTATAGGATAGGGTTAGTGGATATAGGATAGGGTTAGTGGATATAGGATAGGAGTTATTGGGTATAGGATAGGGGTTATTGGGTATAGGATAGGGTTAGTGGATATAGGATAGGATTAGTGGGTATAGGATAGGGTTAGTGGATATACGTTAGGGTTAGTGGATATAGGATAGGGTTAGTGGTTATAGAATAGAGGTTAACGGGTATAGGATAGGGTTAGTGGTTATAGAATAGGGGTTAATGGATATAGGATAGGGTTAGTGGATATAGGATAGGGTTAGTGGTTATGGGATTGGGTTAATGGATATAGGATAGGGGTTATTGGGTATAGGATAGGGTTAGTGGATATAGGATAGGGTTAGTGGGTGTAGGATAGGGTTAGTGGGAATAGGATAGGGTTAGTGGATATAGGATAGGATTAGTGGGTATAGGATAGGGTTACTGGATATAGGAAAGGGTTAGTGGGTATAGGATAGGGTTAGTGGATATAGGATAGGGTTAGTGGTTATAGGATTGGGTTAATGGATATAGGATAGGGGTTATTGGGTATAGGATAGGGTTAGTGGATATAGGATAGGATTAGTAGGTATAGGATAGGGTTAGTGGGTGTAGGATAGGGTTAGTGGGTATAGGATAGGGTTAGTGGGTATAGGATAGGATTAGTAGGTATAGGATAGGGGTTAATGGATATAGGATAGGAGTTATTGGGTGTATGATAGGGTTTAGTGGGTATAGGATAGGGTTAGTGGACATAGGATAGGGTTAGTGGACATAGGATAGGGGTTAGTGGATATAGGATAGGGTTAGTGGATATAGGATAGGGTTAGTGGATATAGGATAGGGGTTACTGGATATAGGATAGGGTTTGTGGGTATAGGTTAGGGTTAGTGGGTATAGGATAGGGTTAGTGGGTATAGGATAGGGTTAGTGGATATAGGATAGGGTTAGTGGGTATAGGATAGGGTTAGTGGATATAGGATAGGGTTAGTGGATATAGGATAGGAGTTATTGGGTGTAGGATAGGGTTAGTGGATATAGGATAGGGGTTAATGGATATAGGATAGGGGTTATTGTATATGGTTAGGGTAAGGAGTAAGGAGTAAGGTTAGACTATTTCCTCCCCTCAGGTTGTGTTTCCATGACAAATTCCCAGAATGCAAATTGGCGGAGAGGAAGCAGAGATGTTGACGTTGCTACGAGTGAAGAGAAGAATCCAGAGAAATGAACAGAAAGCTGACGGACACAGCAGGGACAAGAGAGAGGAGAGAGAGCGAAGGAGAGAGGAGAGAGAGAGAGAGAGGAGGAGAGAGAGAGAGGGAGAGAGAGAGATAATGCAACAACAACAAAAACAACAACAAAAACAACAGCTCCTTATGAACATCTTCAGCTCCTCGTTATATTATTATATTGTATTGTATATTATATTATAATAACATTCAGAGAAATAATCAAGACGTCACTTTGGGAAACCTTAAATGGCTTTTACCCCCTCTCTCTCTCTCTGTCCTCCCTCCCTCTCTCTCTCTACTCCCTTTCTCTCCTCCCTCTCTCTCTCTCTACTCCCTCTCTCCCTCCATCTCCCCTCTCTCTCTCTTTCTCTCTCTCTCCTCCCTCCCTCTCTGTACTCGCTCTCTCTCCTCCCTCTCTCTCTCTTTCTCTCTCTCTCTCCTCCCTCTCTCCTCCTTCCCTCCCTCTCTCTCTCTCCCTCCCTCTCCCCCTCTCTTCTTCTCTCTGTTTAAAGGCGGTATCTCCTGAGATAACTCCTGAATCAAATCAAAGTGAAACCACGGCGACAGGAAGCAGCTCTGAATAATTTACCTCCATAATGTTCATAGTGCTGCTGTCATCCAATATTAATATCTATATAACAGGCACACACACACACAAACAGACACCCACACACACACACACACACACACACACACACACACACACACACACACACACACACACACACACACACACACACACACACACACACAGCCTCAGCATGGTGGAAGCTATTGTTGTTGTCTTACCTCTGCAGGTGTCTCTGTCTCTGTCTCTGTCCCGTTTCTTCTGGATTATCCGTTTGTCTCTGTGTGTCTCTCTGTCTCTATTGTCCTCTGCGTCTGTATTTTGTCTTCCTGTGTCTGTCTCTCGTCTCCTGTCCTTTGGGTCTTTTCTTCAGTATGTTCTGCTCTGATGATGCTGCAGTGCTTCATAAAACACACCCTCCTCAGCCCCGCCTCCCCTCCTCCATGCTGCTCTCTCATTGGCTGCTTCACTCAGATGACATCACTCACTCTCTCTCTCTCTCTCTCTCTCTCTCTCTCTCTCTCTCTCTGTATTCCCCTGGTAATTCCTGCCCCTCCCTGCTTCTTTACCTCCATACAGCCCCCTCCTCCTCTATTTTTACCTCCGTCTCACCGTCTCCCTCTCTCTCTCTGTCTCTCTCTGTCTCTCTCTCTCTGTCTCTCTCTCTCTCCGTCTCTGTCTCTCTCTCTCTCTCTCTCTGTCTCTCTCTCTGTCTGTCTCTCTCTCTCTCTCTGTCTCTCTCTCTCTGTCTCTGTCTCTCTCCCTCTCTCTCTGTCTCTCTCTCTCTCTCTCTCTCTCTCTCTGTCTCTTTCTCTGTCTCTCTCTCTCTCTCTTTGTCTCTGTCTCTGTCTCTGTTCTGTTTTTTTTGTCTCTGGCTTGAGAACATCAGACATTTTATGTAATCACACGTCAACATTAAAATAAAAAATAAAAAACATTAAAAACCCAGAAAATAAAACCCTTAATAAACCCTTAATTAACCCTTAATATAAGACCCTTAATAAACCCTTAATATAAAACCCTTGATAAACCCTTAATATAAAACCCTTAATAAACCCTTAAAAACCCCTTAATATAAAACCCTTAATAAACACTTAATAAACCCTTAATATAAACCCCTTAATATACCCTTAATAAACCCTTAATATAAAACCCTTGATAAACCCTTAATATAAACCCTTAATATAAAACCCTTAATAAACCCTTAATAAACCCTTAATATAAAACCCTTAATATAAAACCCTTAATATAAAAACCCTTAATAAAAAACCCTTAATAAACCCTTAATATAAAACCCTTAATATAAAACCCTTAATAAACCCTTAATAAACCCTTAATATAAAACCCTTAATATAAAACCCTTAATAAACCCTTAATATAAACCCCTTAATAAACCCTTAATAACCCCTTAATATAAAACCCTTAATATAAAACCCTTAATAAACACTTAATAAACCCTTAAGATAAAACCCTTAATAAACACTTAATAAACCCTTAATATAAACCCCTTAATATACCCTTAATAAACCCTTAATATAAAACCCTTAATAAACCCTTAATCGTTTCCTTTTGCAGTGAGAGCATCAGGAAGTAACTTTAAATAAAGGTGATGTCCCTTCCCTGCAGTCCCTGATGTCCAAGGATCGTTATGGACATAATGGACATCCCACAAATCTCAACCCACTCCTTTCATAGAGTAGACAGAGACAGTGTCTCAGAAGGACAAGACGCTGGGTTAAGGACGGAAAGCTGACTTTAGATCAGGTCCCTGTCTTCAGCTCTGTCTCTGAAGTCTTTTTCCAAAAGGACGTGTCCTCTTCTTCCTCTCCGTCACACAAAAGGATGTGTCCTCTGCAATATGAAGAATAAAGACAAGAGACACTGTGTCCCTCAGGTACAAGGACGTGTCCTCTCCAACATGAAGAATAAAGATCAGAGACACTGTGTCCCTCAGGTAAAAAGACGTGTCCTCTGCAATTTGAAGAATAAAGACCAGAGACACTGTGTCCATCAGGTAAAAGGACATGTCCTCTCCAACATGAAGAATAAAGACCAGAGACACTGTGTGGCGTTCTGCTGCCAACCAGAGTGGACGCTGAACACAAAGAAAGACAGATGGACAGATGGACAGAGAGACACACGGACAGATGGACAGAGAGAGTCTGTTTCAGGGTTTCTCTTTGGCAGGAAGTTCATAACACTGACCAGGGTGTATATGTGTGTGTGTGTGTATGTATCTGTGCGTGTGTGTGTGTGTGTGCGTGTATGTATCTTTGCATGTGTGTGTGTTTCTGTGTGTTTCTGTGTGTGTGTTTCTGTGTGTGTGTGTGTATGTGTGTGCGTGTGTGTGTGTATGTATCTTTGCATGTGTGTGTTTGTGTGTTTGTGTGTCGCAATCCCAAACGACAGCAACATCAAAAAGAAGGAACACGAGAAGCTTGAGAAATACCAAGGGCTGAAAGAGGAGCTGGAAAAGATGTGGATCCATGTTCTCATTCTGACTCCACCATCTGAAGGTCTCAACAGAAACCAGACTCACCAGACCAGGCAACATCTTTCCAGTCTTCAACTGTCCAGGTTTGGTGAGCTCTTGCAGATTGTAGCCTCTTGTTCCTATTTGTAGTGGAGATGAGTGGTACCCGGGGGGGTCTTCTGCTGTTGTAGCCCATCCGCCTCAAGGTTGTGCGTGTTGTGTCTTCACAAATGCTTTGCTGCATACCTCGGTTGTAACGAGTGGTTATTTCAGTCAAAGCTGCTCTTCTATCAGTTTGGTCTATCAGTCTATCAGTCGGCCCATTCTCCTCTGACCTCTAGCATCAACGAGGCATTTCTCCCCCCCAGGACTGCTGCATGCTGGGTGTTTTTCCCTTTTCACACCATTCTTTGTAAACCCTAGAAATGGTTGTGGGTGTAAATCCCAGTAACTGAGCAGATTGGTCCGTCTGGCACCAACAACCATGCCACGCTCCAAATGTCTTAAATCCCCTTTCTTTCCCATTCTGACATTCAGTCTGGAGTTCAGGAGATGGTCTGGACCAGGTCAGGAGATGGTCTGGACCAGGTCAGGAGATGGTCTGGACCAGGACCACACCCCTAAAGGCATTGAAGCAACTGCCATGTGATTGGTTGATTAGATAATTGCATTAATGAGAAATTGAACAGGTGTTCCTAATAATCCTTTAGGTGAGTGTATGTGTGTGTGTCAGAGTCTAGTACAAAGAGTCTAGTACACAGCGTGTAGTACACAGAGTCTAGTACACACAGTGTAGTACTCAGAGTCTAGAACACAGAGTTGTATGTGTGTGTGTCAGAGTCTAGTACAAAGAGTCTAGTACACAGCGTGTAGTACACAGAGTCTAGTACACACAGTGTAGTACACAGAGTCTAGAACACAAAGTCTAGAACACAGAGTCTAGAACACAGAGTATAGTACACAGAGACTGCTGCTCTGCTTTTTCAGTTTCATCTCAAGAATCTTCTCTTCTTCCTCTTCCTCCACCCTTCCTCTATCTTCCCTCACTTAATCTACTTAGACTGTGTGTGTGTGTGTTAGTGTATGTGTGTGTGTGACTGTGAGTGTGTCCGTGTGTGTGTATGTGTGTGTGAGAGAGTGTGTGTGTGTGTGTGAGAGAGAGTGTGTGTGTGTGTGTGTGTGTGTGTGAGAGTGTGTTTGTGTGTGTGTGTTTGTGTGTGTGTGTGTGAGAGAGTGTTTGTGTGTGTGTGTGAGAGAGTGTGTGTGTGTGTGTGTGTGTGTGTGTGTGTATGTCAGTGATCAATAACGCAGATGAGGATCTCTCTCCTCTCCTACGTCCTTGTCTTATGTCTGTCATTGTCTGGGACATGTCAACACACACACAGACACACAGACACACACACACACACACACACAAACACACACAAACACACACAAACACACACACACACACACACACTGTTTCCATATGCAAATAATTTACGGTAAGTGACTCAGCCTCTGACGAAAATACTGGACACCAAAGAAAGAAAGAAAGAAAGAAAGAGAGAAAGAGAGAAAGAAACAAGAACTAAAGAAAGAAAGAAAGAAGAAAAACAAGGAAGAAAGAAAGAAGAAATAAAGATAGAATGAAAGAAGGAAAGAAAGAAAGAAAAAAGGAAAGAAGGAAAGAAAGTGTGGTGGATGGGGTTTTATTGTTTTCTCTTCCTCCTTTGGTTTGCTAGGTTTAGGGCTAGGGTTCTTCGCTAGGGTTAGGGTTTTCCCCTCGGGCTAGGGTTCTTCCCTATGGTTAGGGGTCTTCCCTAGGGTTAGGGGTCTTCCCTAGGGTTAGGGGTCTTCCCTCGGGCTAGGGTTCTTCCCAAGGATTAGGTTAGTAGGGCTAGGGTTCTTCCCTAGGCTTAGCGTTAAGGTTCTTCGCTAGGTTTAGGGTTAGGGTTCTCCCCTAGGGTTAGGGTTAGGGTTCTCCCCTTGGGCTAGGTTCTTCCCTAGGGTTAGGGGTCTTCCCTAGGGTTAGGGGTCTTCCCTAGGGTTAGGTTAGTAGGGCTAGGGTTCTTCCCTAGGCTTAGGGTTCTTTGGATCCTTGGATTTTGCCGTGTAGTTTGGCTCCCTGTGTTTTCCTTGGACTTTTTATTGAATAAATCCCTGTGCACCTGCCCCTGCCCGCCTCCTCATCTCTGCCCTTTGGTCCTCACTTCACCATAAAATCAAAGAAAGAAAGAAAGAAAGAAAGAAAGAAAGAAAGAAAGAAAGAAAGAAAGAAAGAAAGAGGTGATTAGAGCCATTATGGTTATGATATCATGTAGTTGCGGTCGGGGTCCTTCTGGCCGTCAGTTTTTCTGTTGATTTCTATTTTTCTGAGTTTTCTGTTGACCGCCATCTCTCCCCCTCCCCCCACACCTGAGTATCCTCCCCCTGAGACCCCCCCCCCCCCTCAGAGTATCACATATTAACCCTCAGAGACATAAAGTTATTTTTACAGCTCATTGTCTGGATTTATTTTATAATTACTTGTAAAACATCAACCCTGTTGTCTACAGTCAAGATATCAACATCATGTTTTTCAGGACAAACTGGGTTAGTAGAATATTTGGGTTGCAGTGAGGTCACTCTAATGTTAAAAATGGTTGTAGGGCCTTAAAGACAAATAAATAAATAAATAAAAGGGAACATGAATCTTCCAGATATGTATTGATATCACAGACAGAGCAGGACAAGCTGAGCCAATCTCTCTAAAACCCTTCTCATATGTCCTGGGAGTCCCCCTGGGAAGACATAATCATCAGAACTTATACACGGGACAAAATACATCCTGTTCTCCTATATGCAAAAATACATATAAAGAAACATTACAACTTATATAGAGCACAACATATTTAAATTTCTTCAAAAAAGGCCCAAATATATGATCTATATATACATATATATATATACTGTATATATATATATGTGTGTGTGAACTCCAGTTGAAGGAGTTGGTCTCATTTTATTCTTTTAAGGCTTTTTGTAAATGTAAATGTGCTGTATTTATATAGCGCTTTTCTAGTCTGAACGACTACTCAAAGCGCTTTTACATAGTACAGGAACCATTCACCCACATTCATACACTGTGGCCGAGGCTGCCGTACAAGGTGCCACCTGCTCATCAGATACACACTCACACACATTCACACTCCGATGACACAGCATCGGGGGCAACAGTCTTGCCCAAGGACACTTCGACATGGGACGGGGATTGAACCACCAACCTTCCAATTGGCAGGCAACCGCTCTACCACTGAGCCACAGCCGCCCCGTTTTAAAGGACCTTACAGAAAGGCAGTCTGAATGTCACTGTTTTTAAATTAATTTAGGACCCAGGCTTTTTATGACGAAATTGTTGTTTGAATATGAGTGAAAGTATATTTATATATTTACCTGGAAGTGTGTCTGTGTCTATTTGAAACCGCGCTGCTGCCACTTGCCAAGACACTCTTGTAAAATAGATTTTTGATCTCAAGTTTTTTTTATCCTTGTTAAATAAAGGTTTGAATATATATATATATATATATATATATATATATATATATATATATATATATGTATATATACATAAATGCCAAATCTCCCACCAGTGTGTCATCTCCCTCTGTAAACGGTAGTTATCTATCTTGTCCTCTATATCACATCTTTGATGACATTAGACCAGTCTGACTTGGACGATTACTATCTTTCCCACTCTACACTCTTTGTTCTCGCTGTCACCCATATAAGGCATATAGTGGGCCTCCATTTCCCTAAATAAACTCGCAATGCATCATGGGAGAGCTACAGAATACATGGAGCACAGAGCTAGCTGCAGAAATGAGTGAAAACATTATGAATTATGGATTATTATCAAGTGGATAAATCTTGGATGGAACAGTTTGGATTTAATGCTCAACGACCCTGGAAAAGGCACAAGTTCCAGGATGGATAGAAAACCACCTGTAGGGGCTAGAAAGACCCTGAAGACACCGCTAGCTTGTTAGCTTCGAGCTGCAACAATTGGTAAGTTTCTGTGTTTTATGGTTATTAAATGATTGAAATATGAATCAGAGCTGCCGTCATCTCCAGGCCGCTCAGCATCAGGGCGGTCTCTAACCCGAGGAACAGATGGGGGACGGGGGGTCATCTCCAGGCCGGTCAGCATCAGGGCGGTCTCTAACCCGAGGAACAGACGGGGGGGGGGGTCATCTCCAGGCCGGTCAGCATCAGGGCGGTCTCTAACCCGAGGAACAGACGGGGGGTTCATCTCCAGGCCGGTCAGCATCAGGGCGGTCTTTAACCCGAGGAACAGACGGGGGGGGGGTCATCTCCAGGCCGGTCAGCATCAGGGCGGTCTCTAACCTGAGGAACAGAGTAGACCACCTGATCGGCGTCTCTGCTGAGGGCGCGATCCGCCGAGTCGGCGGCCCCCTTTGGAAAGTGAATCGTGGAGTAGGTGAGTCTGCTGGAGTCGTCTTCAGCCTGGGAAGGAACCAGAGAAAGGTCAGAGGGTTCCAGTGTCTTTATAGCTGGTCTGTGTTTCTGGATCCTGTCAAGGTGTTCACCGCAGTACTATTGTATTGTACATATAACGTAGTAGTAGTTTGGATTAGTAATACTTCAAATTCAAACCAAAACATCTGATAAGTTACCCGTAATAACAGCTGGACTGATAGTATCTCATGCATGCCAATGATAAATGAGACTATAACGGGCTGTGGGGTGGGGGGGGGGGGACCCAAAGCTAAACGCCTTTGAGAGTTTTTCTTACTGTATTGTGAAAGTTCTCTGCAGTGATGACGCTGTAGTCCTCATTGGTCTCAGCCCCGCTGGGTCTGGAGGATTTGGGGGTGTAGTGGACTGAAGACATTTCAACAGGAGGACACCGTCTCTGTTCGTCCTCTCTGAAGTCCTCGTACACGTGGTGGGTCTACAGGACAGGAGCACTTTAGATTTCATGATGATCCCAAACTGATGATGCTCCGAGCGCTCAGATCGTCTCAAACTCACCTCTGAGACAGCGTGCTCGGTTTCCATGGGAACGGCTGAAAAACACAACAGTTTGAAAATGAGATGTCATGACATTGCACACTGAGACACCAACAGACATAGAAGACCCCCCCCCCCAAGACGTCCCTGGTTGGTGCTGGGGAGACAAACCTCTGACTGAAGACTGAGAAGCTGCTTAGTGTGGGACAGACAATCCAATGGAAGAGTCCAGAATAACTAAAGGATTAAGATGTAGCTTCCTCTAAAGGACAACAAGTTGGAGACAAGTCATCTAGTCTCAGTGACTAGTCTTCATTACACATGTGAGGGGGGGGGGGTGGTTCTAGTGTAGGAACATGAATGGGGGACATGTTGTGGGTGTCTCTGTTAAAGTGCCGTGTCCTGAACAGTTGAAAGCGTTGAGTGAGAAAAGGGAAGTAGCCGTAGTGTGGTTGAAATGTTGAAACAGAAGTAATATGACACATGTTGGGGGGGGGGGGGGTTCTAGTGCAGAAACATGAATGGGGGACATGTTGTAAGCGTTGAGTGAGAAAAGGGAAGTGGCCGTGGCGTGGCTGCTTTCGGGCTGCGTCTGTTTCCTGTTGCCTCACCTTTGGCTTTAGACATCCTCCTCCTCCAGAAGATCAGCACAGACAGAGAGACCAGGACCAAGACCAGCAGAGCCAGACCCCCATACAGCAGCGCACCTGCAGCCGTTAGAGGACAAATACACACCAACATGTAGTGTACTGGACTCAGGTTAATGAGTCCCTGCAGACACGTTACACACTTATATTCAACTGTTGCATATGTAGTAGTATGAAGGAGGGAAACTCCTGTTAGGGAGGCAGGTATGGGGGAGGGGGGAGGGGTCAAACAACACAGGACTTTTAGTCAGTAGAACTGGGTTCATGTCCCATTCTTGTCTTGCGGGTCACTGAATGAACATGTCATGTTTCCCACTAACACATTAAGGTTTGAAACGTGATCTTTCTCAGTGTGTACCATGTACCTCTGGGGGGGGGGTGTCTCAGTGTGTACATGTACCTCTGGGTGGCTGTGAACAACAACAACAACAATATGGCGATACAAATACTTTGTGATGAGAGAGACGTGATATTCATGTGTGTGTCTGCTGAACTGTTGCTTTGTTGGGTTCACACTTTAAAACTGGATCAGCTGGAAGTGAAACTTCCTCCAGACCTTCAGAGACACGAATAATCATTTTCATTCTCACCATGAATCTTCCCGTCTGCTACAATGATCCTAAACTCCCTGGAATCACCTGGAGACAAAGGTATGTCCAGACCACACCTGTAGAGTCCTGAGTCAGACCTGGTCAGCTGGGAGATGGACACATGCACATATTCTCCAGATGGAGATTCTCTTACATATTCAATGCGGTATCTGTCTCTCTGAGCGCTGGGACGGGTTGTGTCAACGAGGATGTCTTTGTCTTCACATTGATCCTTACAGAAGTACATCCTGCTTCGAGAGAACGAAAAGACGCAGGCAACTACAAGATTATCTCCAGATGTCTTGTTGAAGGTTGTTACTTCAAGAGGACTTCCTCTTAGCAGGGCTGAAAAAGATGAACAATCAATATTTACTGGGTGGAATCCAGATGATGATCCACAGTTCTGGTCCTGGCACATTGAGTCTGATTTGGTATGTTTCATTGTTCCTGTCCTCCCTAATAACTCCTCCCTCACAGATACCCTGCACACTGAGTCGGGTGGAGTTTGGATGGTGTAGTTGTTCTAAAGTAAAGGACATATTTAGATATGAGCTGCCCCCCCCCCCCCCCAAGGAGCGGGGGGGTTATCCCCATACATTCAGAGGTTCCTTCCCTTTGCTGCTTTGATAGAAACCTGGAGGCAGACTAAAATGAACACCCCAAGAGACGGGGGCTCTCTGATCCTGAGTCTGGCAGTAGCCAAGTGGTTTGCTATGGATGGGAAAACCCAGTTAATTGAACCTGATTCACTATTTTATGCCAGACGACAGATCCAGAGGCCGTGTGTAAATGTGACTGACACAAGGTTTTTGTCCTAGATTTAGGACTCAGTGTGCACGGAGCTGTGGACAGGAAGTTGTCCAGTCCAACCCGTCTGACTGCTTCATCATGTCCCCATCTACTCAGAATCTCATCACATTTGATGCAAAGCAGTTTCACACTTAAAGGACAAGACAAGCAGAATATTTCATGATTTCATTTGGTAGAAACTCACCATCAACAACAATGAGTCTAAAGTCGGACTGTAACAATCTTTGTCCGTTCAATCCACACGTGTACCATCCTGAGTCAGACGAGGTCAGCTGGGAGATGCTGACCAAAACATTAGCTTCTAGTCGAAGTTCTTCATATTCTATCCGGTATCGGCCGCTCTGAGCTGTGATATCACTGGTTACAATAAGAATCTCTCCTTCTTCTCTGCATTCATTCTTACAGAAGAACATTCTGCTTCCAGATGAAAGAGAGGGACATCTAACTGTGATATCTTCTCCTTGGGTCTGTGTGAAGACAGGGATCTGGGCTTTGGCGAGCCCAGAGAGTCCATCCTGCACAGCTGTTGAAGAGATCAACGATCATTAGTTCATGTGCAGAAAAAAATAAACGTTGATAACTTGTTGGTTATGATAGGTATATATGTTTTCCTCAGCCATGTCCGCTAGCCTCTTTGTATGCTGTTGCTATGGCTGTGCTGTACCATGCCAGTACGTAGTAGATTGTGGAGTTCCAACATGGCGGCTCCCGTGTAACAACAACAACACTGAACATTTTATCCCTTTTAACAAATTCTCCCATTTTAATAATTGTACCAATGAGAAGAACTAAAGTACATCTGTTATATCACCATTACTCAAAGTCCAGCTCACCTTTAACCCCAGTGAGCGACACACATGGGAGCTGTTAATGAAACCATGGAAACCTGTTGATATCAGAATATTTTCTACTAAAGTGGACCGTCTTTACTCTCTCTATGAATATACACTGTATATACAGTATACACACACACTTGGAGGAAATGTTTGGCATGACACAGGAATAAGATGAGAGTAACTTACTAACTTTATGTATTTATTCAGTGTGCCGATGTGCAATCGGCACAATGACTATTATTGCCCATACTTATTAGTGGGAATGCTGTTCCACAGCATTCCAACTATTGTTATTCTGTTCTTTATTTATTATTATTTCGTCTTCCGTACGTTTTTTGGCTTTCCGTATCTTCTGCATACTTTCAGCTATTTAAACCATTCAACTTTTCAAGTCTTCAGCTCTTTCAGCAGATGATGGGACTTCTTCAGCAATTTTTCTACTATTTATACTTTTTAAAATATTAAGCTTTTAAACATTTTTTTAACATTAAAGTCAATGAGAGCACGCTTCAAATCCTTTAAATCTTCTTCTGCTTCAAAATGTATTTCCTCCTACATTTTTTCACCTACAGACGTCTTTCAAACTTTAAAACGTTCACAAAATATTCAGCTATCCGGCTCTATCTTTTCAGATTGATATATTTTACAGTTTTTGTGAAAAATCTGTGTAAGTACAGTGTACATTTTATGATTTTTCTGCCTTTATAATGGGTGTGTATTGCGTGGGGTAGAGTGGGGAGTGACATCATCAGAGTGAACGGCTTCGAAAAGATTATCTTACTTCGTTCTTTATAACTTGCTCCTACACCAACAATTCTAACTTGTCATGGACAATTTATACATCAAAACGTAGGTATTCTTGTCTAGTTTCTGTCAATGTGCTCATTCTTGCGATATGAATTATACTTTTCGCTCAGCGAGCCATCAAATGGCAAGAGTTCAGGATCTTCCTCCATTCACCGCCATGTTAAACATCGTCCACATTTCTGAGCAAAATGCAGAGCGAACCACTTTTTTACATCGCCGATACGTCCACATTTTTAACTTTATCCACATGAATTTTATATCAATACATTCACAAGGGCCTTCTGGTGCTGCGGTCGTTAACTGATTACAGATCAAAGAGATGACATCACAGACATCAAAGGCTTCCTAGCTGTGTTTACAAACATGGCCACTGGTAGTTTGTATCCCTTATTAACCATTTGAGTCTCTGTCAATTGCTTTGCTGTTTCTCTCCACAACTCATTTTAAAACAGAGTGAAAAAAGAAATTTGGGCTGTGTGTCCGTGTGTGTGTCTGTGTGTTTGTGTGTGTGTCTCCCTGTGTGTGTGTTTACGCAGAAAGACAGACACACACACACACACAGAGACACACGCACAGAGACAAACACACAGAGACACACACACACAGAGACACACACACACACAGACACACACACACACACAGACACACACTCACAGAGAGACACACACACACACACAGAGACACACACACACAGAGAGAGAGAGACACACACACACACAGTCACACACACAGAAACACACATACACACACAGAAACACACCCACACACACACACACAGACACACACACACACACAGACACACACACATATACACACAAACAGAGACACACACACACGCACACACACACATACACACACACAGACACACGCACACACACACAGAGACACACACGCACATAGACACACACACACACACACAAACACAGATTGACACACACACACACACACAAACACACATACACACACACAGAGAGACACACTGACACAGACACACACACACAAACACAGATAAATTATATTTTACCTTGTATAGGTTTTCTAGAAGTTATTACAGTGGTGGCGCAGTGGTTATGTGACATGCCCTTCATGCCGTGGGCCCGGGTTCAAATCCCACAATGGGATCTCATCACATAGTGTTAAAAAGTCTTTTAACACTGTTATGATTATTTAATATTCCGTACGTTTTTTGGAAAGAGATGACATCACATAGATGAAAGTCTTCCTAGCTGCGTTTACAAACATGGCCACTGATTATATGTAGCCATGGCAACCTTTTCCCTGACAGTGCAATACTCTGTATGTCTTTCTGTCTAATTATATATTACAATGTAAGCTTGAAAAACAGATCCTTTGGTGGTGGCGCAGTGGTTATGACAAATGACTTTTGTGTGGGAGACCCAGGCTCGATTCCCACAGCGGGAACTTAACCAATGTATTCCCTATGAAGACAGTTAACCCCTAGTGATGGCCCAGTGGATATGGACAGGGGTTGGATCCCCGCTGTGTAGTACATCAATCCTGACAAAGGCATTTAACCCCATTATGATTTATTTATTATTCCATACCTTTTTTGGTGGTCCGTATTTTCTGCAGACTTTCAGCTATTTAAAAAATCCACTTTTAAAATCTAGCTCTTTATGGTGTAGTTGTGTTATTCAACTTAATTAAAATCATTCCTACTTTTTCAAATATTCTCACTACTTCAACATCTTCTTACTGATTTAAGCTATTTCTCCAGTTCAGCTTTTAAATTAAATTTTTTTTTTAATATTTCCACCTTTTTTACATTATTGTTGCTATTCAACTTAATTAAAACCATTCCTACATTTTTCAACTCTTCTCACTACTTCAACATCTTCTGACTGATTTAAGCTATTTCTCCAGTTTAGCTTTAGCATTTCAATATTTTCTACAAATTTTACTGATTTAAGCTATTTGTCCAGTTTAGCTTAGCGTTTCAATTTTTTCTACAACTTTTACTGATTTAAACTATTAAACCAGGTTACCTTTAGCAATTCAGCTATTCAGCATTCCCACGCATTTTCTGCAGGAAATGCATTTTCTAGTTATGCTTCTTCTTCTTCCGCCACATTTTCGTCCCGCTACTAGTCCCAAAGCGTTGCCAACACGCGCACCACATTACACCGAAATGTGGGTAATGATTGGGAATGGCGGGCTATGACTTTTCTAAGAGATTTGCCGCGCGGTTTTACCGAAATCGGCAAAAATACGGCAAAATTTTCTCAATGACTTGAATGGGAAATGTTCGGGAAATCGCTCAACATCGCTCAAAACCCCCCCTCTTTAGG
The DNA here is from genome assembly GCA_029931835.1 of Etheostoma nigrum. Lineage (NCBI taxonomy): Eukaryota > Metazoa > Chordata > Actinopteri > Perciformes > Percidae > Etheostoma > Etheostoma nigrum. The sequence goes on along the minus strand of CM057243.1, from coordinate 2,701,034 downwards.
ACCGTGCTGTGTCACCATACTTTAACGTAGAAACATGATTAAAAGTTTAAACCGAAGACAAGACTTTGGCGTTTATTGGGCTGAATGGGCGTTCAGATATCAAGCACGGTTTCTCCTAAATCACAGTTTACGCATCGTCCCGTTTTCAGACCGGCTCAGATTTTCCAATGTGTGTGTATGTGGCGGAAAGTTCAGAGCTAGAGTGGGGGACAAAGTGGGGGGCTGCGGTACAGATCTCTGGAAGTTTCCCAAACAAATTGCTCTCTCTCCTCCAGTTCTCAGTCTTCAGACTTCATTATTGGTCAAAATGTAGTAAATCTTGTGCCGGTCGCAGACATGTAACTATGGAGTCTATCGGACTTAAACTGTTGGCTGTGATCAACCAACTGTCGACACAAACTATGAAAAAACCATGCAGCAGGAGTACAATTCAGTAATTTTTTTCCCAAACAAATTGCTCTCTCTCCTCCAGTTTTACCTCTATAGAAATCATAGTTGGTCAAAATGTAGTAAATCTTGTGCCGATTGCAGACATGTAACTATGGAGTCTATCGGACTAATACTTTTTGCGCTAGGCTCACCAACTGCTGACAGGTAACATTAAAAAAAAGTATCTCGCCCCTTTTCTGATGAAATCACCATAGCAACAGGTTCTGTTACGGAGAGGACAGAGGGAGGGGCTCTAGCACGACAGAGACAGACACACACACACACACAGAGACACACACACACACACACACCGCACACACACCCACATACACACCACACACACACACACACACACACACACACACAAAGACACACACACACACATAAACACACATACACACCACACACACATAAACACACAGCGACACACACACACACACATACACACTCACACACACACACACACACACACACACACATACAGAAATACACACACCCACACACCTATCATTTCACTGTTCCCTGGAGGCCGTGTAGACCAACTGACTCCTAACTGACGTTTCCAATGAGTGTGTATGTGGTGGATGGTGAGAGATAGAGGGGGGGCTGCAGTACGATTGCTCTCTCTCCCCCAGTTTTTAGTCTTCAGACTTCATTTTTGGTCAAAATGTAGGAAATCTTGTGCCGGTCACACACATGTAACTATGGAGTCTATCGGACTTAACGTGTTCACGCTAGGGGAACCAACTGACAATTCAGAGGAAATCAGCATAGTAACAAGTTCTGACACACACACTCTCACACACACACACACACACCTATCATGACACTGTTCCCTGGAGACCGTGTTGACCAACTGACTCCTAACTGCTGTTTCCAATGTGTGTGTATGTGGATGTGCACCCAGTAGCAGGCACACTGATAAAATTTCTGCGGAATTTTCTAGTTGTATTTATTGTTGTTCTTGAATCAGAACAAACAGTAACACAGCGGCAATAAAACAGGAAATATCCACGTATAAAGTATCCCGACTACAAGCTCAGAGACACTTTCAATAAATAAAGCTAGTATACAGTATATGTCTAACTACAGGAAGCTAGTATATATGTATAACTACAAGAAGCTAGTATATATGTATAACTACAGGAAGCCACTATATATGTATAAGTACATGAAGCTAGTATATATGTATAACTACAGGAAGCACTGTTGCTTGCTCTGGAGGACACTGTTGGGTCCTTGTGAATTCTGGAGTGTGGTCTAGACCTACTCTATCTGTAAAGTGTCTTGAGATAACTCTTGTTGTGAATTGATACTATAAATAAATTGAATTGAAATTATATATGTATAACTACAAGAAGCTAGTATATATGTATAACTACAGGAAGCCACTATATATGTATAAGTACATGAAGCTAGTATACATGTATAAGTACATGAAGCTAGTATACATGTATAAGAACATGAAGCTAGTATACATGTCTAAGTACATGAAGCCAGTATACATGTATAAGTACATGAAGCCAGGATATATGTATAAGTACATGAAGCCAGCATATATGTCTAACTACAAGAAGCTAGTATATATGTATAACTACAAGAAGCTAGTATATATGTATAACTACAGGAAGCCACTATATATGTATAAGTACATGAAGCTAGTATATATGTATAACTACAGGAAGCCAGTATATATGTATAAGTACATGAAGCTAGTATACATGTATAAGTACATGAAGCTAGTATACATGTATAAGAACATGAAGCTAGTATACATGTCTAATACATGAAGCCAGTATACATGTATAAGTACATGAAGCCAGTATATATGTATAAGTACAGGAAGCCAGCATATATGTATAAGTACATGAAGCTAGTATACATGTATAAGTACATGAAGCTAGTATACATGTATAAGTACATGAAGCTAGTATACATGTCTAAGTACATGAAGCTAGTATACATGTCTAAGTACATGAAGCTAGTATACATGTATAAGTACAGGAAGCTAGTATACATGTATAAGTACAGGAAGCTGGTATACATGTCTAAGTACAGGAAGCTAGTATACATGTATAAGTACAGGAAGCTAGTATACATGTCTAAGTACATGAAGCTAGTATACATGTATAAGTACAGGAAGCTAGTATACATGTCTAAGTACATGAAGCCAGTATACATGTGTAAGTACAGGAAGCTAGTATACATGTATAAGTACAGGAAGCTGGTATACATGTCTAAGTACAGGAAGCTAGTATACATGTATAAGTACAGGAAGCTAATATACATGTCTAAGTACATGAAGCAAGTATACATGTCTAAGTACATGAAGCTAGTATACATGTCTAAGTACAGGAAGCTAGTATACATGTCTAAGTACAGGAAGTGTGTCCTGCTGAATGAAGAAGAGCAGAAACCAACAGCAGGACAGAGGGAGAGAATGTACTCACCGAGGAAGAAGAAGCAGATCAAAGTGGGACGGACGGCCATGTTGGGACTCTTCCTTCTTCACTGGCAAACAACTACTACTTTAAAAGAAGAAAAAAACACTTCTTTAAAGGATCGAGTCCCTCCTCCAACCACACCCCCCACAAACCAGGAACTTGGTACTTCTTTAAGAGATGGCGTTCCCCCCCCCCCCCCCTCTGGGTGTATACTACTCACTCTGACACCAGTCAGCTTCAGTTCCTGATGTGTAGTTGAACAGTTCTGTATCATATAAAAGTATCTGAGCAAACATAATATCTGGAGAAGAATGATTAAGATTCACTAAATAAAATAAGTGATATCTCATATTTCTGCACATCGTTGCTCAATTCATCACAAACAGTAATACTTTCATTTCTATGTATTAATTAGCATCACAGTGGTTGCAATCTATAAAATATTATATTTAATTTTGTTGCCATAATGTTAATCCACTCAAAAGCATTCTTGGCAAAATGTAGTTAAGTATGAAAAGTAAAATAAAAGGAATCTGAAGTCTAAAATCAAAAAGCAGAAGGATGCAGGGACCAGAGACAGAGAGAGCCCAGAGACTAAATCCAGCAGGTAATGAGGGACACGTGGTGGACAGGTGGAACACATCAGTGCAGCCAATCACAGAGGAGGGAAAGCACACAAGACAGGATGTAATCAAGACACTGCACAGGAGAAACAGAGAGACTACACAATAAAACAGGAAGCATGAAAACATCCACAATAAAGGTAGAGAAACCCAGCCGAGAAGACGGGAAAGGAATAACACGTGTACATGAACTCTTCCTGGACTAAAGAAACAAGAAACAAATCCTTAAAATGACAAATGACAAGTACTTCATTGTATTACAACATTCATGAATACTACTAGAGAGTCAAAGTTCAAATCTGCACATGTATACATGAATGAAAATAAGTTGCAGCTCACAGATGAGTTACTATTTACAGCCCCCCCCCCAACCCTATACGTTACATTAACCATTAACAAACATCATGAACTTTATACCAGAAACCCGAACTCTGAACTTTTTATGACATTTGGCAGGAAATAAGGACCAAGACGCCGCAGGTAGGCAGGAGAAGGCAAGATTCACTTATAGTGCAACGAAAACCAATCCAGCAAGAAAAAACAGTATTTGTGAGATTAACATTATTATTTGTAAGATTATTATTATTTGTAAGATTATTATAATTATTGTAAGATTATTGCAGTATGTGTGAGAGTGTAGAGTAGGTGTGGTCCTGTTCCCTGCTGGCTGGATCCAGGCTCTGGTAGGTGGAGCCCTCATGGGTGAAATGTGGAGAACAGTTGACATAGTCATGGTCCGGGACAACCTGAGGAAACTAAGTACACATGAAACCCAGTTCTAGTCCATGAAATGAACACACATAATACACATGTACTTTATTTATTTCAGTCGTTGAGCTCTTGACTTCCTCCTCTGGATCATTAACGACTTATCTTAAATCCAAAGCTGTTCACTCCGGATACTGAGGCTGAGTTCATGAAGGCTATTTAATCATTTTGAAGAAGAGTGCCTTTATTTCCTTTTTTTCTTTACTTAACTGAATTCCCGACCCCGAGGAGCACCTTCAGTCCCCTGACTGACCTTCCTGAGTACCCTGCACCTTTCTGTCTGGCCTATGACCTTTAATCGTTAGATCGACCTGTTTGTTCATGATAACAATGAATCCTCCATGCTTGCTGAAGCCATGGTGTTCCACAAGGCTCTGTACTTGGACCATTTCTCCTTTTCTATGCTTGGGGTAGGCAGTAATATTAGGACACGCTCTATTAACTTCCACTGTTATGCAGATGCTACCCAGTTATATCTATCAATCACGCCAAATGGAACAAATCAGTGTTTCTGCTATTTAAGATTCAGAAGCATTTGGTCTGCGGCGACTCAAGCTGAGAAGCCACATTAATGTTTTGTACATTGCTTTATAGGAAGAAAGAGGGGGCAGAAAATACTCAGATATTCCATATTCACACCCTCTTATCATCATATTTCATCTTCTTTCTAAAGAAGAACAGTGATGCAACACGAGCAGGATGAGGACACAGTTCAGTACAGAAAGGGTCAGCATGAGATCCAGCTCATTTTCTCAGATTATCTCATCTATCTTCTATTAATCCCATCTCTGGTGAGTATCCTGTGGATCGGTGTACGTTAGTCAACAGAGAGGACACAAAGAGTTACCTCCATGTTTACGCCGTCTGAGTTTCCTCCGCTGTTCAAACCTGTGAAGCACACAAAATATTGTTTTATTATAATGAGTAATTATAGCTGCAGATGAGTTTAGAGAGTCAGTGAAACAGCCAATGATAAAACACCAAGCACACCAACTCTGTAGTGACTGTTTCACCTGGTAATCAGAACAGATCCTGGTAGTAACCCTAACCTGCAAACTGCATGAAACTATATTTCCAATTATCTATTTTCCTTCCTTTCACACTTCTTAGAGCCTGCATTGAAGAAATTGGGCATGCGACATCACATGTTAAAGCCTCTGAAAACTCTCCTCGGTGAGTCCGTTCTCTGCTGGATAGACTCTGCTCAGGTTGAAAGAGGGATCCAGTGAAATGGGATTTTACTTGGTCGCAAATTTTTTCTACCAATAAGAATGATACAGTCATTAGTCACGCCCTAACAGGAAACTCAGGAAGGTGTTAAGCTCTTTTAGTTTAAGGCTCTAGATGCTGAGTTGTTCCTTTTCTCCATCAGAGTAACCTCTCTTTTAGTTTAAGGCTCTAGATGCTGAGTTGTTCCTGTTCTCCATCAGAGGAACCTCTCTTTTAGTTTAAGGCTATAGATGCTGAGTTGTTCCTGTTCTCCATCAGAGGAACCTCTCTTTTAGTTTAAGGCTCTAGATGCTGAGTTGTTCGTGTTCTCCATCAGAGGAATCTCTCTTTTAGTTTAAGGCTCTAGATGCTGAGTTGTTCCTGTTCTCCATCAGAGGAACCTCTCTTTTAGTTTAAGGCTCTAGATGCTGAGTTGTTCCTGTTCTCCATCAGAGGAACCTCTCTTTTAGTTTGAGGCTCTAGAGTTCTTCTGCTGCCTCACCATCAGGTTTGCATTTCCTCCGAATGCAGATGATGGTCAGCGTCAGCCCAGAGATGAAGACAGTGATGATGATGACAGTGATGATCACCATGGACCCTAGCACATGTGTGGAAAGAGAACATGGTTTTACAGAGGTTATCTCGTAGGAAGAATTCATCAGAAAAATATAAAAAGGAAATGATGCCCAGGTGAAATAAAATATATATTCACGAGTAGTATTTATACAATGTATGTTTCCAGTGCAATATCATGACAATGTTTTCTGTGTACATCAACGATGTGGAAAGTCTCAGGCGCAATTTTGACCTTAATAAGGTCCTGAACCCCCACATCCCTAGTCGAGGCACTGAGGCATATTCCTCATATGTGGTACAAACTTAGCAAACAAACATGTACCTCTGGGTGGTGGTGTCTGAGTGTGTACATGTACCTCTGGGTGGTGGTGTCTGAGTGTGTACTTGTACCTCTGGGTGGTGGTGTCTCAGTGTGTACATGTTCTTCTTGGTGGTGCTGTCTCAGTGTGTACATGTTCCTCTGGGTGGTGGTGTCTCAGTGTGTACATGTACCTCTGGGTTTTGGTGTCTCAGTGTGTACATGTACCTTTGGGTGGTGCTGTTTCAGTGTGTACATATACCTCTGGGTGGTGGTGTCTCAGTGTGTACATGTAACTCTGGGTGGTGGTGTCTCAGTGTGTACATGTACCTCTGGGTGGTGGTGTCTCAGTGTGTACATGTACCTCTGGGTGGTGGTGTCTCAGTGTGTACATGTACCTCTGGGTGGTGCTGTTTCAGTGTGTACATGTACCTCTGGGTGGTGGTGTCTCAGTGTGTACATGTGTACATGTACCTCTGGGTTTTGGTGTCTCAGTGTGTACATGTACCTCTGGGTGGTGCTGTTTCAGTGTGTACAAGTACCTCTGGGTGGTGGTGTCTCAGTGTGTACATGTACCTCTGGGTTTTGGTGTCTCAGTGTGTACATGTACCTCTGGGTGGTGCTGTTTCAGTGTGTACATGTACCTCTGGGTGGTGGTGTCTCAGTGTGTACATGTACCTCTGGGTGGTGGTGTCTCAGTGTGTACATGTACCTCTGGGTGGTGCTGTTTCAGTGTGTACATGTACCTCTGGGTGGTGGTGTCTCAGTGTGTACATGTACCTCTGGGTGGTGCTGTTTCAGTGTGTACATGTACCTCTGGGTGGTGGTGTCTCAGTGTGTACATGTACCTTTGGGTTTTGGTGTCTCAGTGTGTACATGTACCTCTGGGTGGTGCTGTTTCAGTGTGTACATGTAACTCTGGGTGGAGAAGAGCAGAAACCAACAGCAGGACAGAGGGAGAGAATGGACTCACCGAGGAAGAAGAAGCAGATCAAAGTGGGACGGACGGCCATGTTGGGACTCTTCCTTCTTCACTGGCACACCAGGAACTCGGTACTTCTTTAAAGGATGGAGTCCCTCCTCCAACCCCCCCTCCCCCATCCCCCCCACAAACCAGGAACTTGGGACTTCTTCTAAAGATGGAGTCCCCCCTGTATATCCTAAATATATATATATATATATATATATATATATATATATATATATATATATATATCTTGTGTATACTACTGCTAGTCAGCTTTGTAAACTGCAGTGTAGTTAAAGAGCTCTGTATTGGATCATGAGAATATTAATACTGCTAATGATGACTCTGTGTTATTGTTGCACATAAAGATAAGACGGAGGCTGAGGATTTCCTCTCTGAGGATCTACCACATGGTTAGATTCCCTCTGGGAACACTGGAGCCCTTCTCTTTGGTTCTGGATCTAAAGGTTTGGGGTTCAGGGTTGGAGAACACTCGGCAGCATTTCATCAGGTGACACTAGGGCCGTTTCTCAATACCAAGTAAGCAAAGAACGGACTTGTGTTCTCGGGGAGACCTTACTTGCTGGCTGTACCTGGAAGAATCAACTCGCAAGTTCAGAAGCACAAAACGCTGTTGACCGTTTTGAGACAAAGCGTTCTTCCTGTTATTGCGCAACACCCCCAGCACAGAGTGCTATTAAGTATCACGGGCCAATAACTGTATAAATGACGACACAACGGCGGGAAAATAAACCTTGTAACATTGTTCGTGATTCACTTTTAATTTAAAGCAGAAACGAAATGTCAAAATAGGTAGTAAAATTATAGATGGACCGGGTAAAGTTAGCCATTGCCGTCGGTATACTTTACCGAGAAGCAGAAGAGGAGGCTGCTGAGCTGAGGAGGAGCCTGCGAGTGAGGAGAGCCAGGATGAGGAGGAGGAGCATGGAACGGCGTCTGGCTATTTCAGCTTTTGTCTCTGGCTATGTAAGTATCATATACATTTTTTATTTATTTATTTATTTATTTATATATATATATATATATATATATATATATATATATATATATATATATATATATACACATATATATATATATATATATACCTAAAGCTGTGTTTCCCATTACGACAATGATGGGCAAAAATGTGAAGGTAAAAGCTATTATAATAGCCTTCTCCCATACAGTCACGCTTAATTTCTAGAAAAAAAACATATCCTGGAATGAATAGAGTTGATTACTATAGCTTCCTAATCCATTCAGTGGTGAGTAGGTAATGTAATAGCATAGATTTAATAATGTGTAGTTTATTTATTGTAGTACATTGCATAACTAGCTCTATACACATTTACCTAAACTTATATTAAAGGGTTCAGGTTTCTTTTGCAGATTAAACAAGTTTGATCATTTTTGTACCATGAATTAAGTAACCTTAATGTTTCTGTATAGCCCATATTCTGAAATGGACTATAGGAAAACATAAGCAAAGAAATGTTTAAAAAAAAATCTTTAATTCTAAGGATGGCAATAAGTCCTCGGAGGAACAGTTGATGATTGCAACAGTACATTGCATAAACAGTTGAAACTGAATGAAACGGTTTTCAATGAAAGATAAAATAACTGAATAGAATTAATGGAATAAACAGAACAGACATTTTTGTAATTTAATAATGTAGTAAATTTGAGAGCCTGATAAACAAACATTATAGTAAATATTACATTTAACTTCACATAATGAAATACATGACATGTACGTTAACCATTTATGAAAAAACAGTAGACATTGAAAGATAAATAATCAATAAATACAATAACAATGATAACAGTTGATATTAAATATATATATTTTATTTTTTTAACAGGATCAAACTCCTTCTCAAAGATATGCACAAGTGAATGACTGCGTGCCTATCCTGCAAAAGTTTTTCTCTGAGGCTGACCTAAGGCTAGCCTTTAGGCTCTCCAGGGACACCATCAACGTGCTGGTCCAGATGTTGCCTCGGCAAAAGCCACACGGATGGAGCTAAGAGATCGAGGTAGCCGTTTGTCTGTAATGGCTCGCATGTGGCACCTCGTACAGAGTCACAGCAGACATCTTTGGCATTCCGAGAGCCACTGTTGGACGAATTGTTCACAGTGTAGTGGAAGAGATGATGGCCATCCTGCACAATATAATTCCTTTCCCCAACCCAGATGAGATGGAGCAGGTGGGAGCTGGCTTTGCTCACATGGCTGGTCATGAGGCCTTCCGCTATGTGGCTGGTGCAATAGATGAATGCCACATCCGAATTCTCCCACCTGCTGAACCACAAAAGAGGTGCTACATTAATCGCAAGCTCTTCCCTTCAGTTATCCTTCAGGGGGTGTGTGACAGCAGAGGGAAGTTCCTGGACACATACGTTGGCAACACAGGGTCAGTCCATGATGCACTTGTCCTCCGGGGGTCACCAATGTACAAGGAGTTTCTGTAACCCCCACCTGGCTTCTTTCTCCTTGGAGACGGGGGGTACCCATGCCTGCAGCATCCGGTCACCATCATGACGCCATACCGGCAGCCTGTAGCAGGTGAGAATACACAATATTACAAATGTTTATTTGCTATCGCAACACTACATACATTTAATATAACTTCTTTTTTATTCATAAGGCCAAGTTCAAGCACGCTTTAACAAGCACCATGCCAAGGCCAGGAGCATCGTTGAGCGCTGCTTCGGCATGCTTAAAACCCGCTGGCGAGCAATTTTCCTGAGGGCTTTGGAGATCCGGCCTCTATTTGATCAGGGTGATCAGGAACTCTCCGGCATTCATCTTCGTGCAAGACTTGCTGCACAGGTGTCTGCCCCTGGAGCGCTGCCTGCATTTCTAAGGGAGCATGACTATGCAATAAATGATTATGTCATGTGAAATTAAAGTGTCGTTGTTGCAATCAGTTATATTCTTCCTTTTAAAAGTTCAATAATTTTGTGATAAGAGCAAATTACTGTAATTCAATACAGACTTCATAGAACGGCAATGGAAATAAACCCTCATTACAAGCAACTACTTCTACTTCTTAAAAAGAAGCTACTTCTTATAAACTGTAGTCTCAACTGTTAATGTCTGTACCATAAAGACAGAATCTCAGTTTGTCAGTATTATGTATTTATTTATTTAATGTAAATAAAGCATATTTCTAAACTACCAAAGAGAGGTATGAAGTAAAATAATACATTTCATTTTAACATTTTATAATTTATTAACTAGTCTCTCAAAGAGAGACAGGTATCTCTCAGCCCTGTCAGATGCTGCTCTCTCCCTCGCCTCTTCCCTCGCCACTGCCTGCTGCTCTCTGGCCTCTTCCCTCTCTGCCTACTCCTTCATAAAGTCCAAGAGTGCCTCACTGACCCTGGCCCTCTTCTTTGGTGGCGGGTTGGCCTGTTCATTCTGAGATGAGGAGGACGGGGAGGTGACAACCCCACCTGTAGTGGCTGTCAGATTTGCAGCAACTACCAGAGGCGGACTTATTGAGTGCTGCCCCTGGAGTGCTGCATCCATCTGACTGTACCACTGCCAGGTTGCAGCGGTCAACCCACCTGCCTCCACCCCTTTTCCTGTAGGAGGATCCCTAAGTTCCTAAACATAAACAAATTTACATTATTGAATTTGCATTATTAGTTTTCTCCACGAGTTCAAATAGTTGCATACCGGTATGATCTTCTTAATCCTATGTTAAATTAAAAGCATGCCCTACAACTTCACCACTGAAACAATGGTAGGTTACCTTATATTTCTCTTTTGAATTATTCCATTTCTTCATGGCCTGTTTGACTGTTATAGGCATGCCAGACCTGCTTATGAAGACACTGGACAAAGGCAGAAAACAAAAATAAAACAGGACAACCTCACCAACATTAGTAATACTACTAGCACTAACAACAAATATAATATTTGAGCGTGGTGTAATTTACTGAGTGTACAAAAATAATAACATACATTTATATCTGTCACTTAAATACCTGCAGAACTCACATGCATTGTCATAACACAACTACATCAAAACTGCCTGGTGCTTTTGTAGTTATTGTATGCTTTAGTACTGATCTTATCTGATATAAGCCCTTAAAAAAGTCCTGCAGAACATCTGCAGGAATATTCATAATTATGCAGGATGTGATGGATTTACTATCTGAAATTCTTGCATGTATTTTGTAAGGGAGGTGACGTTGAGTGCCATAAATGGCGTCTTTAATGATATTATTATTATTATGCAGACTCACTCCCATCCACTTTTACTTGAATTTCTCTTGCCAGTAAACAGGCGTTCATTGGCACTGCGCCATTCAATCAAGGCCCTTGTTTCCTCAGTTGTCCCTTGATGAAAACAAAAACAATTACAACAATACACAGAACGAAACGCAGAATGTAACGACAGAATAACAGCGGTAACAATTGTTTTAAATATCTTACAATTGTGTACCTGGCTTTTTTTCTGACATTGTTGCTGTAGTGGTCTGTCTAGATGTGGGGCAAGAGGGGTATGTGAGCTGACTAACTGACCGGCACGCGAGAGTCATCCCCGGCTGGCGTAGCAAGCTAGCCCGCCGGGGATTGTGGAGCTTTCCAACTCCGAAGGCTTTTTTAATTCACCATTAATTTTCGTTAAACTGCCCATATTCTAAATCTACACTGTTGATTTCTCGCCTTAAAACGTCTTAAAAATGAATTTATTGATTAAATAATATTAATTTATGATAAACTTACCACTTCTGTAGTATCTGTGTACATAACGGAAACCATCCGCGCTTTAAACCCAAACTGAATGCTGGGATACCGGCCCGGCCAAGTTCACACAAGTTACCATCCGATGTATCCTCGGTAAAATGGGCATGTTGATATCACATCCGGGGATTTTAACTGTTCTTGGCGAAATGCTAACTTGTGTATTGGGTCAGTACTTTGGCCACCAATCATGACGTTTCACAAGAACACAAGAACACAAGTCCATAGAAGAACACAGATTGAGAAACGCCCAAGGACTACCCAGGTAAATCAACGTCTTCCAGACCAACTCTTTATCCTCAGCCGGAGCTCCAGGAGTCTGAAGTGTGTTTGGGTGTGCTGCCATCTCCTGGTAGACCCCGTTACTACACTGCTTCAGCAAAAACCTTCACAGGACACCAAATGAATGGATAAGGGTTCTATTAATACTGACCGTCTGACAGAGTCAGCAGTGTTACACGGAGCTGTCCACCCCCCCCTTGTGTCACCTGAAGATCATTACAATCAACACACCTGACAGTCTTTTCCTATCAACTTCCTGCTTAAAAGCTCCTGGGCCCGTATTTATCAAGCCTGGCAGTATAATATATATATATATATATATATATATATATATATATATATATATATATATATATATATATATATATATACATACACACACACACATGTTAACTACATTTGTGATTAATTCCCCAAAATATCATGATTGATTCCACACAACGCTCTTTGCCAAGTACAAATCACTACTTTCATTAATTTTGGGGCGTCTTATTCAATTTTATAGCATTGTAAAACAAATGGAAGTGTTTTTGAAATAGTATTGAGTAAAAGTTGACATATTCCAGTCTGTGATTATCATCAACATCCATTCCTTTAATTGTAGTCTAAATAATTCCTAATTTCTGCTTTTCTAACTCAAATATTAGGTATAATTTCCTATAAATGAGGTTTATTGACCATAAATTCCAAAAATAACTGTAAGCTAAAGTTAATAAGTTAGTGTTACGTAGTGTTGGAAACGTCAAAAAAGTGACAAAAACGTAAAAAAAAGTAAAAACGTTAATAAAAAGTGTTTATTTTAAGAAGACAACACGAGTGTTAATTATTTAAGCTAAATAAATCATAATGAAAATAACTTTACTAATCAATCAAACATGGTTTTGGCTGTGAGGAACAATACGTCTTTATGTCGATTAAATCTTATTAAAGTAAAACATACTGTACATGAAAGTAAATGACACCTTTAAAATCTTTAATGTCAAACCATCACTAATACAGAAGGGAAAGACTTTTCTTCATTTTATGAATAATATATGAATAATTGCATTGTATATATATATATATATATATATATATATATATATATATATATATATATATACATTGTATATTTCAGTTAAGTAGTGAATGAACATGGCTGACTTCCTGTCGGGGCGAGGGGGCCAGGAGGCCTCCTGTAAAGCCAAAAGTAATACATATGGTTTCCATATTTCATACATCTAGGGGATTAAAACGCAAGGACCCCGTTGTCTGACCATGGCTTTATGACGCTAACGAGCCGATTCAGTCACAGATTGGACCAAATGTGAGAAATGGGTTTTTCAAAAGCAAAAGAGGGATTCCGAGCTAAGATCAGAGCATGTCATCCAATGTCACATTTGATCTGGATCAAACTTGTCCTTTGGGATTTTCTTTTTCTATTTGATCCACACAAACAGGATTATCCTGGTCCCATCAGATGAGTGCATTCAGCTGGGATCTTTCAGGTTGAACCTGCAGAACAAATGTTGCGTACCCTGCAGCAGAAAGCAGAGACGAGATCCACCTCCTCCAGGCAGAGAGGGGACAAGCTGCTGTCCATCCTCTACGTGGTTTACTATTGGATATTACTGTTTTTGTAACAAAATAAGGAATTTAAATTTTTCTGTTGCTTTAAATTAAAACAAACTCTGGCATTATTTCTTAGGTGTGTATCCTAGCTGTAGTTCTGTACTGAGCCTGTAGGCCACACTGTGCTCCCATAAGGCTCGAGGAAACAGGGGTTGGTTATGAAGGTAAATATGGTGCAAAAGTGAGAGCGCGTAGATGCGATGTGAGCACTTGTAAAATATGACTTGAGAGCTTGTAAAACAAATCTGTAGTTGTAGATGCGATGTGAGCACTTGTAAAACATGACTTGAGAGCTTGTAAAAAAAATCTGTAGTTGTAGATGCGATGTGAGCACTTGTAAAACATGACTTGAGAGCTTGTAAAAAAAATCTGTAGTTGTAGATGCGATGTGAGCACTTGTACAATATGACTTGAGAGCTTGTAAAAAAAATCTGTACTCGTATTTATTTTTATTTTTTTCACTTGAGTCACTTTTTCAGTACAACCACAACTCAGTGATTACAACCTCTCGAATCTGTCGCTGCAGCGTGCTCTCTCGCATCACACAGCGGCGAGTCTGCGCTCTCGACTTTTGCAACACTTCTTGCGGTACATTTGGTGCAAAACTAATTTGTACCTGTGGACTTAGTCTGTGGAGCTCTGAGCCAACAGAACGGCCGGGGACAGCAGGGTTTCTATCGCCAGATGAGGGGCAACTCTGTCTGGCTTATTTATGTAGCATGAAAGCTAGCGTTAGCTAACTAGCAGCCAGCCCGCTTACAAATACCGTTATACCTTTTAATTATCTCAACACTTTTTAACAGTCCAACTGAAACTCTGGCGGTGAGCTCCAGGGTCCTGCAGCCGCAGACGGACCGCCGTTAGTGGGGCTCGGCCAGCGTGGAAACATCGCTAGAAAGCTCCGCTGCCGACCTCGACCTTATCTGATCTCCAGCGGGACACGGAGAGCTCCAGACCCGGTAGCAGCGGCACAACCCCCCTGGAGCCCACCGCCAGTGTTGGTGGAATAGCAAGCTAGCGTTAGCGAACTAACCAACAAGCACACTTACAAATAAATACAATTTCATTAATTTAATTAAAGGGCAGGCGTTATACCCACTGATGGCGGTCCGTCCGCGGCTGCAGGACCTGGAGCTCACCGGCCGTGTTTCAGTTTGACTGTTAAAAGTGTTAGGATAACTAAAATGTATAATTTATTTCTAAGCGGGGTTAGTTTGCTAACGCTAGCTTGCTATTCCACCAACACTGGCGGTGAGCTCCAGGGTCCTGCAGCCGCAGACGGACCACAGTCAGTGGGGCTCGGCCAGCGTGGAAACATCGCTAGAAAGATCCCCTGCCGACCTCGACGTGATCTGATCTCCAGCGGGACACGGAGAGCTCCAGACCCGGTAGCAGCGGCACAACCCCCCTGGAGCTCACTGCCAGTGTTGGTGGAATAGCAAGCAAGCTAGAGTTCACCGCCAGTGTTTCAGTTGGACTGTTAAAAAGTGTTGAGATAATTAAAAGGTATTTACAGTATAAGCGGGCTGGCTGCTAGTTAGCTAACGCTAGCTTTCAAGCTACATAAATAAGCCGGACAGAGTTGTCCCATCTGGCGATAGGAACCATGCTGTCCCCGGCCGTCGAGGTCGGCAGCGGAGCTTTCTAGCGACGTTTCCACGCTGGCCGAGCCCCACTGACTGCGGTCCGTCTGCGGCTGCAGGACCCTGGAGCTCACCGCCAGTGTTTCAGTTGGACTGTTAAAAAGTGTTGAGATAATTAAAAGGTATTTACAGTATAAGCGGGCTGGCTGCTAGTTAGCTAACGCTAGCTTTCAAGCTACATAAATAAGCCGGACAGAGTTGTCCCATCTGGCGATAGGAACCATGCTGTCCCCGGCCGTCGAGGTCGGCAGCGGAGCTTTCTAGCGACGTTTCCACGCTGGCCGAGCCCCACTGACTGCGGTCCGTCTGCGGCTGCAGGACCCTGGAGCTCACCGCCAGTGTTTCAGTTGGACTGTTAAAAAGTGTTGAGATAATTAAAAGGTATAACAGTATCTATAAACGGGCTGGCTGCTAGTTAGCTAACGCTAGCTTTCAAGCTACATAAATAAGCCGGACAGAGTTGCCCCTCATCTGGCGATAGAAACCCTGCTGTCCCCGGCCGTCCTGTTGGCTCAGAGCTCCACAGACTAAGTCCACAGGTACAAATTAGTTTTGCACCAAATGTACCGCAAGAAGTGTTGCAAAAGTCGAGAGCGCAGACTCGCCGCTGTGTGATGCGAGAGAGCACACTGCAGCGACAGATTCGAGAGGTTGTAATCACTGAGTTGTGGTTGTACTGAAAAAGTGACTCAAGTGAAAAAAATAAAAATAAACACACAGATTTTTTTTACAAGCTCTCAAGTAATATTTTACAAGTGCTCACATCGCATCTACAACTACAGATTTTTTTTACAAGCTCTCAAGTCATGTTTTACAAGTGCTCACATCGCATCTACAACTACAGATTTGTTTTACAAGCTCTCAAGTCATATTTTACAAGTGCTCACATCGCATCTACGCGCTCTCACTTTTGCACCATATTTACCTTCATAGTTGGTTCTTGACATTTGATATTTGGATCTCAGTCATCCAACCCAATGTTCCTTTAAAAACTGGAATAGAGTAAGGTGGATCAGGTTATCCTGGATAGTAAAACATGGAATTTCCAAATCTGGATCCATTTGATCCAGATTAAATCTTTTGAGAAACTGGGCCCACTTGTGATACATTACAGTGTTTCACAATGGGGCCTCCGCCAACCAAAGTCTCTACTCAGACCCTAATTATAGATAAAAGATGTAAAAAGAAACTCCACTGATTACAAATGTACGGTGGCCCAGAGGGATCAATGACATGCAAACCAAGAAAAGATGCAAATAAAATACACTGAAAAGAAAGACTCCAGCAAAATGAGAAACCCATCCTCTTATATTATTTGCCTTTTATTCTGCCTTTTGGATGGAGAAGTAAAAGGTACGTTACTCAAGCTTTTTAAGGCCTCAGTTCAGACTGTAAACGTGGTGCATTATGAAATATATCAGGGTCGCTTCTTAAATTAAAGCAGAAGTTGTGTGAGAATCTCTTTATAGATCCAAGACTAACTGGGATTGGAAGGGATTGATATCCAATCAGAAATGGGAGGAGGATGGATTGATACCCAGCCCTCCGCTCCAGCTCATGGGCGGGGTTTCGGGGAGATTGTAGAGTAGCTCCGGTCCTGGTCCCTGCTGGCTGGATCAATGTCTTGGTAGGGGGAGTCTTCCAAGGTGAAGACTGGAGGACAGTTCTCGTAGCAGAGATCTGGGGACACCTGAAGAAACAGACATCCAGATATTAGACAGAGAGAGAGAGAAGAGAAAAGGAGAAGCAGCATCCATGCTGTCTCTGATCTATCTTCCTACAAACGGCCATCAGCTTGCTTTTGCAATACATGCAATACAAATCTTTAGACATTGCTTATAGGTCCAGTCCTGTGCCTAATGTTCTTAAGAGGCATTCAGGCTCAGCGTGTTAATGGTGGCGCTGCAGCAGCAACATGTTGCAGACTTTAAAGGTTCAATACAAACGAGTTGTCCATGTCAGCAGTTTTTAACTTTTACCAACATGTCGGCCGGATAGAGAGGAAATGTTCAAATGTTTTAAAATGGCAGGAATTATGAAGTCCATCACTTTGTCTTCTCCTAAACTGTATAAACCCAACTCCTTCCATTGGAAGAAGAAATGCTGCTCAGCATCTTCACCCTGTCGTCCACAGACGAACAACCATGCTCCTATTGATCACAATCTATAAGAGTACACAACTACTGCAACATGTTGATAAAATATGGAACTCCACTAATATCTAATGGTAGGAGTAGTATGTTAACATAAAGAACTTTATCCCAAAAGTGAATCATTGACAGTAACATTTTGGTACGTCTGTCTGAGGAGAAGAGCATGAGCTCTGGTTCATCTTCCCAGATGACTTCTTCTATTGATCCTCATCTCTAATGATTATGGTATGGACATGATAATCATGCTAGTTAGCCCCCAGAGGTAAAGACAGTCACCTTGGTGTTCCTGCCCGCTGGCCTTCCTCCAGTGGACCCTGTGGAGCAGACAACACAGCTGATTGATTTCCATGAGTAATTATTATAGACCAGATGAGGTAATGGTATGTGCCAGGCAGAGAGCAGAGGGGGGTTCTTTCCCTTCCCCTCCCCAGTTTTCTCTCTCGGTGTGAAAACAGTGATTGGTGTACAAGCTGTGCAGCCCAGTAAAGCATTTCATTGGTTCCCTCAGGTTTAGAGCCGGCCAATCAGCTGGCCTCCACAACAACGATATGTGGGTACGGTGTATAAATCCCAAGCTCCACCAGCTCTGGGGTCCCTGTTCAGGTTTCATGAAGCACCTTTACCAGTGGGACTGTGGTTATTCCCTGGAAATCCCCAGGTGTTTCCCCTGGGAATCTGATCCGATTCTCAGAGGTAATAAAAGCTGCAGACATGCTATGCCTGTAGAGGATCTAGTTTTCTGAGAGTGTTGTCTGTTTCTTTAACCAGGTTACTGTTCATGAATGCTGTGTAACTCAGGTGCGTGACGTCTGATTTGAACAGAGAAATACAGAACAGAAGAAAAACATGAATTGTTGAAGTGATAAAAAGCAGGACCTGAGGAATGGGAAGTGTTTTGATGCTGAGTTGATCCTACGGTCTCAGCGGGGGATTTGCACTTCCTCTGAATACAGAAGAAGGTCAGCAACAGCACAGAGGGGACGACAGCGATGAGAACCAGCAGGACCACATACAGCAGCCCCCCTTTGGAAAGAAGAGAGAAGTTGGTCTGACGGATGCTTCCTCATGACATTTGGGCCCTGAGGCCTGTTCATGCTGGGCTGTCACTCTAAAACCTGAATTACTATCAAATTTAAAATAAAATGCTAATCATTAAAACACATGAATTATGTCTACATGACTAAACAGTACTAAGGTGCTTACAGTACTTACTCACTCATGTACCTCTTGGTGGTGGTGTCTTAGTGTGTACATGTACCTCTGGGTGGTGGTGTCTCAGTGTGTACATGTACCTCTGGGTGTAGGTGTACACACATATGAAATATGATACAAAGACGTCCTTATGTGTGTGTGTGTGTGTGTGTATGTGTGTGTTTGTGTGTGTGTGTCTGTGTCTGTGTGTGTGTGTACGTGTGTTTGTGTGTGTGTGTGTGTGTGTGTGTGTGTGTCACAAGTAACCCTTTTCATTCTCACCATGAATCTGACCATCTGCTACAACGATCCTGAACTCCCTGTAAGGACCTGGAGACAACGGTGTGTCCAGACCACACCTGTAGAGCCCTGCGTCCAACCTGGTCACCTTGGAGACGGACACATACACATACCCTCCAAACACAAACCCTTCTACATATCTGATGCTGGATCTGTCTCTCTGAGCGCTGACATTAGCTGTTTGAACCAGGATGTCTTTGTCTTCACATTCGTCCTTACAGAAGTACTTCCTGCTTCCAGAGACAGAAAAAAAGCATGAGACGATGATGTTGTCTCCCGTTGTCTTATGGAAGACTTTTACTTCAGGAGGACCTCTGGTCAGCAGCGCTGTTGAAAAGACAAACAATCCGTAATAAGTTCCTGTACTCCAGATGATCAGAGTGATGAGGAATATGAATCACTCTGGCAGTAGCGGTCAGTGGACAGAAGGACACCAGAGACTATATTTTCAGACTCACCATCGACAATAATGACTTCAAAGTGGCTGAATGAGTCCGGAGCCAGGGAGGCGTTCAGGCCACACCCGTAGAGCCCAGAGTCCGACTTGGTCAGCTGGGAGATGCTGACGCCCACATACGGCTGGGCTAGTCGCGTCTCATACTCTATCCTGTACCTGCCGCTCTGAGCTGTGACGTTACTGGTTTCCATGAGAAGATCTCCTTTGTCTTTACATTCATTCTTACAGAAGAACGTGGTGTTTCCATCTGAAGGAGAGTAGCAGTACACCTCGATATCTCCTCCTTCAGTTTGCAGGTAGATATCCTTCGGGCTCCCATCCTGCAGAGCTGCTGAGCACATCAACAGTCATTACTTCTTCGCTCTAATTGGTTCTGTTATGGCCCTAACTATATGTGTGATACACTGTATCTGTGTGTTTCAACATAATGGAGGTGAGCGGTCTACATAATGGAGGTGAGCAGTCTACATAATGGAGGTGGGCAGTCTACATAATGGAGGTGGGCAGTCTACATAATGGAGGTGAGCAGTCTACATAATGGAGGTGAGCGGTCTACATAATGGAGATGAGCAGTCTACATAATGGAGGTGGGCAGTCTACATAATGGAGGTGGGCAGTCTACATAATGGAGGTGAGCAGTCTACATAATGGAGGTGAGAGGTCTACATAATGGAGGTGAGAGGTCTACATAATGCAGGTGGGAGGTCTACATAATGCAGGTGGGAGGTCTACATAATGGAGGTGAGCGGTCTACATAATGGAGGTGGGAGGTCTACATAATGGAGGTGAGGGGTCTACATAATGGAGGTGAGAGGTCTACATAATGCAGGTGGGAGGTCTACATAATGGAGGTGAGCGGTCTACATAATGGAGGTGGGAGGTCTACATAATGCAGGTGGGAAGTCTACATAATGGAGGTGAGCGGTCTACATAATGGAGGTGGGCAGTCTACATAATGAAGGTGAGAGGTCTACATAATGCAGGTGGGACGTCTACATAATGGAGGTGGGAGGTCTACATAATGGAGGTGAGAGGTCTACATAATGCAGGTGGGAGGTCTACATAATGCAGGTGGGAGGTCTACATAATGGAGGTGAGCGGTCTACATAATGGAGGTGGGCAGTCTACATAATGAAGGTGAGAGGTCTACATAATGCAGGTGGGACGTCTACATAATGGAGGTGGGAGGTCTACATAATGGAGGTGAGAGGTCTACATAATGCAGGTGGGAGGTCTACATAATGCAGGTGGGAGGTCTACATAATGGAGGTGAGCAGTCTACATAATGGAGGTGAGCAGTCTACATAATGCAGGTGGGAGGTCTACATAATGGAGGTGAGCAGTCTACATAATGGAGGTGAGCAGTCTACATAATGGAGGTGGGAGGTCTACATAATGGAGGTGGGAGGTCTACATAATGGAGGTGGGAGGTCTACATAATGCAGGTGGGAGGTCTACATAATGGAGGTGAGCAGGTCTACATAATGGAGGTGAGAGGTCTACATAATGCAGGTGGGAGGTCTACATAATGCAGGTGGCAGGTCTACATAATGGAGGTGGGAGGTCTCTGGTCCTGTCTTAGTTTCTACAGATGCCGGTGCAGACCGGCTGGATTCTGGGTTGAGAGTCTTCGTCACCGACCGATCCGTGAGACGTCTTCTTCAGAACGAAGAACCGAGGGAACTCATCTCCATTCAGTCCGTCCACAGCTTCGGGACGTGTGATGTCTTTTCAGTTATCAGATCGTTTATGAACTCATGGAAACCAATTTCAAATCAAGCGTTTCATGTTCTTGTAGAACAAAGATAAAGGTTTTAACCCAGCGCGTCAACATGTTAACCCCCCCCTGTACCATGGAGCTGCTCCATGACTCGCAGGTCTCTACTGGTCTGGCTGCAGACCCAACTCCCAAAACAATCAGAGTCACCAGGTCACAAGCAGGTAATCTACTTCCTGCAGCTCTAGTTTTAAAAAGTATGTTCTAAATGAATTATATATTTATTTTAATTTAGAAATGTGTATTTCATTTTAACATTGCAGTGTGCTAAAAGGGAGCAAGCAAGAAAATACTTCAGACTCTTTATACATATTAAGTTAGTTAACCCTCATGATGTCCTTGGGTCAAACTGACCCGTTTTCAGTAAAAAAAACAATTGTCACAAAAAATGGGCCGTGGAAATAAACGTCAACATTAAAAATATCAAAATACTTTGGGAAAAACACCAAAAACATAAAAAGCACCCACAACATTAGAAAAGTGAGAAAAATGTGGGAAAAAGGGATACTATATTGTTGTGCATTTATTTTAGACGTCACCATCTAACTCCTGGAAAGACGATTACAGATAGAAAAGAGGTTGAAATTGTTGAATCATACAAGTATCTGGGAATCATCATTGATAACAAGTTGACCTTTGAACTAAACACAGACATGCTGAATGAAGAAGAGCAGAAACCAAAGCAGGACCGAGGGAGAGAATGGACTCACCGAGGAAGAAGAAGCAGATCAAAGTGGGACGGACGGCCATGTTGGGACTCTTCCTTCTTCACTGGCACACCAGGAACTCGGTACTTCTTTAAAGGATGGAGTCCCTCCTCCAACCACACCCCCCACAAACCCGGAACTTGGTACTTCTTTAGGATGGAGTCCCTCCTCCAACCACACCCCCCACAAACCAGGAACTTGGTACTTCTTTAAAAGATGGAGTCCCGTACCCCCCCCCCCCCCACACCCGCCATCTCTGCTGTTAAACACAGTGTCGGGTCATTGTTTACCCAAAGAAAACACAAGGGTTAAAGTCTTGATGTCAATAATAACAGTAATAATATACAATGGATTGTTGTCTTTCACAGTGGACTGTCTTTACTCTCTAAGATATATATACAGTATATATTTATATACATATATGATGTTATTTTGTAATTTCTGAGGCTGGGGACTCAGATGAACTTATCCTCAGCAGCAGAAGTGACTCTTGGTCTTCCTTTCCTGGGGGGTCCTCATGTGTCTTCCTTTCCTGGGGGGTCCTCATGTGTCTTCCTTTCCTGGGGGTCCTCATGTGTCTTCCTTTCCTGGGGGGGTCCTCATGTTTCTTCCTTTCCTGGGGGGTCCTCACGTGAGCCAGTTTTGTTGTAGCACTTGATGGTTTTTGCGACTGCACTTGGGGACACATTCAAAGTTTTCACCATTTTTCGGACTAAAGAAAACACAAGGGTTAAAGTCTTGATGTCAATAATAACAGTAATAATATACAATATGCAATATACTCCAAGATATATACACAGTATATATATATATATATATATATATATATATATATATATATATATATATATATATATATATATATGTATATACAGTATATACATATTTTCAAAGTACCCCCCCCCCCCCTTTGCTTTTTTGACCCTTGTTGTTCTTCCATGGTTTACTCCCCCCCCCTCCCAAGTGGGCCTTGTCAGGGTTCATTAGTGGAATTTCTTCCTTATTTTCTTCCTTTTCCAGGGCAGCTCCCAGGCTCTGGAACTCCCTCCCCCATGAGAGTACATGTACACACTGAGACACCACCACCCAGAGGTACATGTACACACTGAGACACCACCAACCAGAGGTACATGTACACACTGAGACACCACCACCCAGAGGTACATGTACACATGTACACACTGAGACACCACCACCCAGAGGTACATGTACACATGTACACACTGAGACACCACCACCCAGAGGTACATGTACACTAGTACACACTAAGACACCACCACTACATGTACACACTGAGACACCACCAACCAGAGCTACATGTACACACTGAGACACCACCACCCAGAGGTACATGTACACACTGAAAGCAGTTACAGGTACTTCTCTATCCAGGACACGGTAAAGACGCTCATCAGGAAAACACTGGATCAGCTCTTTCAACTTTTCCTCCTGAAGAAGTTTTTTCTGTCCCTCACACCGGTAGAAGACATTGTACTAGCTATCCGGTTTTTGTGTATCTCATGCTTTTGATCTTGACATCCTGAGAGCCTGTGTACTAATACTTAGGCTGCTGTTATTGAGTGAGTTAGTACTGTAGGCACCTTAGTTGATTATTCATGTCTCTGAAGGTCTGGAGGAAGTTTCACTTCCAGCTGATCCAGTTTTAAAGTGTGAAACCAACAAAGCAACAGTTCAGCAGACATACACATAAATATCATGTCTCTTTCATCACAAAGTCTTTGTATCGCCATGTTGTTGTTGTTGTTGTTCACAGCTCAGACCACAACTGGACCAATCACCACTCTGCCGGGCACTGAAACACCAAAACCTGGAGGTACATGTACACACTGAGACACCACCACCCAGAGGTACATGTACACACTGAGACACCACCAACCAGAGGTACATGTACACACTGAGACACCACCACCCAGAGGTACATGTACACATGTACACACTAAGACACTACCACCCAGAGATACATCTACACACTGAGACACCACCACCCAGAGGTACATGTACACACTGAGAAACCACCAACCAGAGGTGCATGTACACACTGAGACACCACCAACCAGAGCTACATGTACACACTGAGACACCACCACCCAGAGGTGCATGTACACACTGAAAGCAGTTACAGGTACTTCTCTATCCAGGACACGGTAAAGACGCTCATCAGGAAAACACTGGATCAGCTCTTTCAACTTTTCCTCCTGAAGAAGTTTTTTCTGTCCCTCACACCGGTAGAAGACATTGTACTAGCTAACCGGTTTTTGTGTATCTCATGCTTTTGATCTTGACATCCTGAGAGCCTGTGTACTAATACTAGTCTGCTGTTATTGAGTGAGTTAGTACTGTAAGCACCTTAGTACTGTTTAGTCATGTAGACATAATTCATGTGTTTTAATGATTAGCATTTTATTTTAAATTTGATAGTAATTCAGGTTTTAGAGTGACAGCCCAGCATGAACAGGCCTCAGGGCCCAAATGTCATGAGGAAGCATCCGTCAGACCAACTTCTCTCTTCTTTCCAAAGGGGGGCTGCTGTATGTGGTCCTGCTGGTTCTCATCGCTGTCGTCCCCTCTGTGCTGTTGCTGACCTTCTTCTGTATTCAGAGGAAGTGCAAATCCCCCGCTGAGACCGTAGGATCAACTCAGCATCAAAACACTTCCCATTCCTCAGGTCCTGCTTTTTATCACTTCAACAATTCATGTTTTTCTTCTGTTCTGTATTTCTCTGTTCAAATCAGACGTCACGCACCTGAGTTACACAGCATTCATGAACAGTAACCTGGTTAAAGAAACAGACAACACTCTCAGAAAACTAGATCCTCTACAGGCATAGCATGTCTGCAGCTTTTATTACCTCTGAGAATCGGATCAGATTCCCAGGGGAAACACCTGGGGATTTCCAGGGAATAACCACAGTCCCACTGGTAAAGGTGCTTCATGAAACCTGAACAGGGACCCCAGAGCTGGTGGAGCTTGGGATTTATACACCGTACCCACATATCGTTGTTGTGGAGGCCAGCTGATTGGCCGGCTCTAAACCTGAGGGAACCAATGAAATGCTTTACTGGGCTGCACAGCTTGTACACCAATCACTGTTTTCACACCGAGAGAGAAAACTGGGGAGGGGAAGGGAAAGAACCCCCCTCTGCTCTCTGCCTGGCACATACCATTACCTCATCTGGTCTATAATAATTACTCATGGAAATCAATCAGCTGTGTTGTCTGCTCCACAGGGTCCACTGGAGGAAGGCCAGCGGGCAGGAACACCAAGGTGACTGTCTTTACCTCTGGGGGCTAACTAGCATGATTATCATGTCCATACCATAATCATTAGAGATGAGGATCAATAGAAGAAGTCATCTGGGAAGATGAACCAGAGCTCATGCTCTTCTCCTCAGACAGACGTACCAACGTGTCACTGTCAATGATTCACTTTTTGGATAAAGTTCTTTATGTTAACATACTACTCCTACCTATTAGATATTAGTGGAGTTCCATATTTTATCAACATGTTGCAGTAGTTGTGTACTCTTATAGATTGTGATCAATAGGAGCATGGCTGTTCGTCTGTGGACGACAGGGTGAAGATGCTGAGCAGCATTTCTTCTTCCAATGGAAGGAGTTGGGTTTATACAGTTTAGGAGAAGACAAAGTGATGGACTTCATAATTCCTGCCATCTTAAACCATTTGAACATTTCCTCTCTATCCGGCCGACATGTTGGTAAAAGTTAAAAATTGCTGACATGGACGACTCATTTGTATTGAACCTTTAAAGTCTGCAACATGTTGCTGCTGCAGCGCCACCATTAACACGCTGAGCCTGAATGCCTCTTAAGAACATTAGGCACAGGACTGGACCTATAAGCAATGTCTAAGGATTTGATTTGTATTGCATGGGGGTGGGGGGGGAGGTTTCCTTGTAGGAATAAAAATATCTGCAAAAACACTAATACCCCAAAGTGTTGGCAGTGTGGAGGAAGACAGCAGCAGTTAAAATGATTTCAGTAGGGACCATCTTTCCATGGAGATGATATCAGAAGCTACAGCTCTTTCTTCCCATGTTGGGATGGGTGGAGCTCAGAGACAGCATGGATGCTGCTTCTCCTTTTCTCTTCTCTCTCTCTCTCTCTGTCTAATATCTGGATGTCTGTTTCCTCAGGTGTCCCCAGATCTCTGCTATGAGAACTTTCCTCCAGTCTTCACCTTGGAAGACATCCCCTACCAGGGCATCGATCCAGCCGGCGGGGACCAAGACCCGAGCTACTCTACAATCTCCTCAATACCCCGCCCATGAGCTGGAGCGGAGGGCTGGGTATCAATCCATCCTCCTCCCATTTCTGATTGGATATAAATCCCTTCCAATCCCAGTTAGTCTTGGATCTATAAAGAGATTCTCACACAACTTCTGCTTTAATGTATGAAGCGACCCTGATATATTTCATAATGCACCAGGATGTTAACAATGTTAATGACCAACTGACCCCAAATCATTTTAAAGGACTTTTTACTTCTACATCCAAGGTGAAAAGGCAGATATTAAAAGATGATTTCTGGAATGTATTTATCCTTATCAGATTATCCAAACAAAGACCCATTAGGACTGCTGGATTTGTTCATGCCCCCTTCCAAAGAGAAGCGTCTTTTGGTCTCTAACACTGGTTCCAAGAAGCTCTTCATTGTTTCCTGTTCTACAAAGATGTGATTGAACTGGAGAAGCTGTTATGTGAATGTAACCCAGTGTGTACTCAGTGTACTGCAGTTAGAGAAAGATAATACCCTGCAGAGTGCATTTCAATGCATCTTAATGCCATGTGGAGAGTAACAGAGTAACAGTCCAGGCCTAAAGACGGGATTATAGCACCACCTGCTGGCAACAGGAAGTCAGCTTCATGTGACTATGCATGGTCTGAAGATGGTACAGAGCAAAATAATGCAAGTTATCAAATTATTATATTATTATATCATATTATAAATCTTAATCTCCACATTTGCTGCACAATGGTCACCACGCATGGCAACGTCAACAGCTGTGGTTTTAGATTAATTAGGAGACTTTTGAATGCATTTCCTACATATCTTCTCTGTGTATTGATCTCTGTCTGATGGTCTGGGGTCCCAGTGGATGACTCGGTCATCGAGGGGTAACATGGATCACTGGGTCTCTGAGTCTGATGGTCTGGAGTCCCAGTGGATGACTCGGTCATTGGGGGTAACATGCGTCACTGGGTCTCTGAGTCTGATGGTCTGGAGTCCCACTGGATGACTTTTATTAAACTTACCTTTGCTTTCATAATTGAACCTTATGAATCTTATGTTCCTTCTGCATTAGAGTTGTGATAGTTTTTCATTAAGGATCACCAGGGTTTTACTTCCACGGATGTTTTACTTTACTAAGATATAATCTACATAATTACGTATTATTCCTCACAACCAAAATCTTGTTTGGTGGCATTTGATTATTTTAACCATGTTGATGATGATTGATTTTGATTAATTACATAAGTATGAATCAGACATGTATTTAACATATATACATATATATATATTGAACGTTTTGATTTGTTCTTTTGTGAAGCTGTGTCTGGGTTCCTGAGGTGGATTTAGGTCTTTAGACCTCATTAGTGCTAGGCTGGTATTCTACATGTAAAGGTTAAAATGCAGTACAGCATCAGAGGGCGAGTTGAGGGCTGAGTCCGCAGGGAGAGACCCTAGGGTGCAGGACTAGCTCAGTGTGTGAACTAGAAGTGTCTCACTCAAAGGTAACTCTGTCTCACAGAAATCAATCAACTGACCGCAAGAGGACAAGAAGACTCTAAGAGACACAGTTATTCTGATGTCTTGTGGTCAGTCTGGTATAGACGTCCATGTGTGAACAGAGACGCTCACTGTGTCATGAAACGTTTGTCCCTGTTTGAATAAAGTTGCACGTGATGTGAAATCCTTGGACTCGTCCTCTTTAAAGTCTTCATCATCGTCTCCTGATCTCACCCATTTATCTATTAGGAGGGATATGTGGTGGGATATCTTCTATCCTCTAATCTCAGTGTGTCCGTGGAGACGGTTTTACCCTCCACCTGGACTTACAGGTACCGTAGTGGGAGTAAATGGTCCAACAGCATGTCCACACCTGCAGAGACCCTGACTGGTCGTCTCTAACCTTGTATGTCCACATAGGGCCGTCTCTAACCTACAATACAAGGTTAGAGACGACCCTATCTGGACATTCAAGGTTAGAGACGGCCCTATCTGGACATACAAGGTTAGAGACGACCCTATCTGGACATACAAGGTTAGAGACGACCCTGTCTGGACATAGAAGGTTAGAGACGACCAGTGACGTGCGGTGATGTCAGTAAGAGGCTAGGCACTGAGTTATGAAAGCCAGATTACCTAATTTATTGTTTAGGCTAATACTCAATCAAAACAGTAGGCGCACAAGCGCGGCACACACGCACAGTCGATAGCAAGACATTTCCAATCAATCTATCAATCAAAATCAATCTAAATGTATTTATATAACACTTTACAGCAACCAGCATGGTCCAAAGTGCTTAACACAATGAGTAAAATCACATCGTCCAATAGAAAGAATGAACATAGAAAACAGTAAAATCAGAAAAGGTCACAAAGAAACAAAAGAATAAAGTCGTCACACCGCTGCTACGTATTAAAAGCCAGACTGAACAGATATGTTTTGAGTTTGGACCTAAAAAGAGCGACATCTGTAACAATGCGAATAACTTGTTCCTGAGTCTCGAGCTGCAACCGCAAAAGCCTGATCACCACACCGGCCGTTTATACCTGGACCTCAGGACTTCTAAAATTGCTGATTTGAAGACCGCAATGACAGTTGTGCTCCCGCAAAATTAAGATTTCAGACAAATACTCTGGGTGACATATTCTCTCTCTCTCTCTCTCTCTCACACACACACAAACACACACACAAGTTAATGTCCAGCATCAGAATGCAAGTTATGAAACCATCTTTGTTCTAATTATTGCACAGCGGCCAATTATGTTTGTCAGTCCCAGTCAGCAACAATGAAAACACACACCGCTCAACTGAATATGAAGGCAAATGGCTTGCACTAAGCCCAAATAGTTCCTGACTCACCAATCGGGAGATTATTTGTACATAAAATCCATCCGATGCTCTTTCCTCGTGAAGACGTCGATCATTGCGTTGTAAAACTTGTCTTTACGGGCCTTCAGTTTGCATAGTCTCTGACTCTCAATTGACAGAATGGCGAGGGCTGAAAGACGTGCTGGCCTGGTCCGGTTCCGACAGGATGTTTGGATCCGTTTCAGGGTGGAGGATGTGCGAAGCTGTAGTTGCCGGTATTATATGAGCTGACGGTTTTCATGCTTGGTTAAAGCTGCGGGCAGGTTGTTCAGATCCCAGGACCCCGTAGAGGTCCAGCCGCTGACTGTTAGCACAGCCACCTAGCCACATCTTTTCTTCCGAGTCAGTTTGAAACGATCGGACGAGTTTTTGTCCCTTTTGCTGCAGTAGTCCATCTAAGGCTGGCGTATACCTCCATCTAAGGCTGGCGTAGACCTCCATCTTGCTATTACTATTATTATTTTTCTGAATTAAAATTGAGTTTAGAGGAGTTCCCCGCCGCTGTGATATCGGCGGACACCGCTGCCGTCATTTTACTTTGAATTTCGCGGGGATTGCGCTTACAACGTAGCTGGTGTAATGACGTCAGCTACGCAAAGGGCCAGAAATATCTCGATTTTAATTGGTCCATGTTTTATATGTAACGGAGATGATTACTGGCATAACACATTTACGTGCAAAGGCACAGCAGAGTTGTTCTTTTTGCCGTACATGTTAAAGAATACAGGATCGAAGTACGCATGTGCAACATTGGTTTATCGCTTGAATGGACAGTAAAGGCATTATTAGCTTATTCTTCCATTTTTTCTATTTGATTACGCGTAAGTGCTACATTTGTCATCGTACCGTCTAAATAATTGGAATAACACACATATAAATCACAAGAATAAACAGTAAAAATACAAATACAAGTTTATTAAATACATTTATTTAATAAACATTTTTATGCTTGAATTTTGGCAGGGTAGGCAGTGCCTAGCTTGCCTACCCTGACTGCACGTCACTGGAGACGACCCTGTCTGGCTGTCTCTAATTGTATGTCCAGCGTGATTAAGTCCTCCTCCAGGAGGATTTAACTCATGCTGGACTGTTAAAAATGCTGGAACGTAAGAAATGGTTGCAGGACCTTAAAGACCAATGAATAAATAAAAGGGAACATGAATCTTCCAGATATGTATTGACATCACACACAGAGCAGGACAAGCTGAGCCAGTCTCTCTAAAACACTTCTCATAATAATAGTAATAATAATAATAAACATTAGAACTCATACAGTTGAAAAAATACATACTTTTATTTAAAAAAAGTCCAGGAGCTTTTGCCCTCATGACATTTACTTATGCCAATAATAAACATAATAATGTCATAATTATTGATATTACACCCACAGCAATGCTCAAGCATTTGTGTGTCTAAAACAGTTCTCCTATATGCAGAAATAGACATAATAAACATTATAACTCATATACAGCACAATACACAAACTATTTACATTTCTTCAAAAAAGGCCCAAATATATGATATGTATTGTGACGGCCCTTCCCAATCTGCCGGCCTGTCATGTCCGCTCCTTTTTGGGGGGTAGGTTGGGAGGGTTGTCTGTACCTGGCCAGGTGGGCGTGGCCTACAGAAGGCATAAAGGCCGGCCCTCCTCAGAGTCTCACTCTCTCTCAGCTGGTCCTCCTGGAGCACCCACCATTTTGGTCTTTGTTGGGTTTGTTGCACCTTACAACACACTTCACTTCCTTCATCCACTCATCCATGCATGGAGAACACCACTGATGTCTTCTACACCCCCCCCCCCCCCCTTCGTTTTTAGAGGTGTGGTTTAGGCGTGGCCTTGCTCCTGAACCTTAGTTAACAAATTAATCCATGTCTAGGAAACTGAATCTGAAAATAGTTTGTTGGGAATGTAATTAAGAAATGGCCGTCATCACCATGGGAACAGTGGAAGTTAAGGATCTGGAAGACCAAGAACAATATCCGAACTGCTCGCAGCACTGGGAGAAAAGCAAGTCCAGACCCCCATTAGACTGCCCGGTCCACCAGAAAGACCTGCAGACACTAGACACCCCCCCCAACATCTTCAGCTGTCCAGCACAATATAAAGTCGAGTTCGCAACTTCTTCCTTCCTCTTATGGACATGAACAATATTATTTAAGCTGCTAATTTTTTGCAGAGGATAATAATAATAATAATGTTAGTTTTACTTTGTGTTTGTATTAGAAGCCGAAGTGTTTTCTATCAGGTGGAGTTTGGTGTTTCTCCAACAGAGAGCAGCAGCGCTGCAGAGACAGCTCTACATGGTCGTCTCAGTGACAACGGGGGGGGGGGGTGTTGCAGGAAGGCTGTGGGGAAGATGATATTTAATAGATGCAGAGTTAGGTGTAGGAGGAATGTGGGAAGCAGAGCGAGGCTGCTGATTGGCTAGGAGGGGGGCCCAACAGCCACTTGCAGTTAGGCTGAATCCCATTTCTCCATCTTACCCCTTAAGGGTAGCAGTAGGGGTGAAAACATACCCCTATGAAATGGGACACCACTTGGTTACATCACCATACAGTATTGATCACAAACTTCCAAGATGCCGTCTATGTCTGTCGATTGCGTATCATTTGCATATCAGTTATCACCGTTTTAAATGTCATTGATGTTCAGAAAAACATTTTGTTAACAAAAATCTGTCTTTATTGCCAATAAATTAAACATAACAGGCAAAAACATTACATTAATATATTATATTACAGAACCATTATCAACTATTAGAACCATACCTAACATGTCACACACATAAAAAGGCATTCATATGTGTAAAACTAAAAAAAATACACACAAGACCACAAACAAACAAATTAACTACAGCTGTTCTGATATTCCAGACCAGTCTGAAGCCTGTTGGCCAGTAACCCCCCCCTCCCTCATATCATCAGTGTCCCGTATCAAAACCAACAACAATATACAAGTGCATGAACAATGAACAGGAATTAATTACAAATGATTACAATAATACAGTACCAATGCAATAATGAATGGGTTCAACATGAACACATGAATTAGGAAACTTCTGCTCGTTTTCAGCCCCAAAGTGGACCAGCTGCTGTGTCCTCCTGTGTCCTCCTGTGTCCTCCTGGGTCCTCCTGTGTCCTCCTAAGTGATACAGGACAGTATATATAGTATAAAGTGGACCAGCTGCTGTGTCCTCCTGTGTCCTCCTGTGTCCTCCTGGGTCCTCCTGTGTCCTCCTGTGTGATACAGGACAGTATATATAGTATAAAGTGGACCAGCTGCTGTGTCCTCCTGTGTCCCTGGGTGATACAGGACAGTATATGTAAAGCATGTAGCTATGTATCATAGACCGTTAATATTAATATGCATATACAGTCTATGCGATGTATACAGTCCATTCAAGGCAGAGAAATGCGGGACTGTTGTGCTAATCAACGTTAACGTTAGCGGTTAGCGTTAGCATTACAAGCTAGCGATTTTT
>CM057243.1:2653214-2665714 GCA_029931835.1 Etheostoma nigrum | reverse complement strand
CAGAGGACAACGGAGGGGGGCTGAAACACTTTTTAATTAAACATCATTTACAAAGCGGTCGTATTGCACTGAAAGCTGATATGTTGTTGGTAGCAACCTACACCTGTCACCTGTCAGATGCACCTGTCACCTGTCAGATGCACCTGTAACCTGTCAGATGCACCTGTCACCTGACAGATGCACCTGTCATCTGTCAGATGCACCTGTCACCTGACACATGCACCTGTCATCTGTCAGATGCACCTGTCACCTGACAGATGCACCTGTCATCTGTCAGATGCACCTGTCACCTGTCAGATGCACCTGTCATCTGTCAGATACAGCTGGATTTACAGCTTTGGACAAAACCGTTTAAGAGTTATTACAGCGGGGGTGGGGTGGGGGGGGAGTAATGTTTCCTCTGTCCCTCATGGACGGGACGAAGGAAACAGCATGGGGGGGCAAATGAAACAGCATGGGGGGGGGAACGAATGAAACGGCATGGGGGGGGCACGAATGAAACGGCATGGGGGGGGGGACGAATGAAACGGCATGGGGGGGCAAATGAAACAGCATGGGAGGGGGACGAATGAAACAGCATGGGGGGGGCACGAATGAAACGGCATGGGGGGGGGGACGAATGAAACGGCATGGGGGGGCAAATGAAACAGGAGGAGGTTAACATGCTCTATGGTCTGATAGGAGGAGGTTAACATGCTCTATGGTCTGATAGGAGGAGGTTAACATGCTCTACGGTCTGATAGGAGGAGGTTAACATGCTCTATGGTCTGATAGGAGGAGGGTAACATGCTCTATGGTCTGATAGGAGGAGGGTAACATGCTCTATGGTCTGATAGGAGGAGGTTAACATGCTCTATGCTCTGATAGGAGGAGGTTAACATGCTCTATGGTCTGATAGGAGGAGGTTAACATGCTCTATGCTCTGATAGGAGGAGGTTAACATGCTCTATGCTCTGATAGGAGGAGGTTAACATGCTCTAAATTCTGAAAGGAGGAGGTTAACATGCTCTATGGTCTGATAGGAGGTTAACATGCTCTATAGTCTGATAGGAGGAGGATAACATGCTCTATGGTCTGATAAGAGGAGGTTAACATGCTCTATGGTCTGATAGGAGGAGGTTAACATGCTCTATGCTCTGGAAGGAGGAGGTTAACATGCTCTATGGTCTGATAGGAGAAAGTTAACATGCTCTATGGTCTGATAGGAGGAGGTTAACATGCTCTAATTTCTGACAGGAGGAGGTTAACATGCTCTATAGTCTGATAGGAGGAGGTTAACATGCTCTATGTTCTGATAGGAGGAGGTTAACATGCTCTATGGTCTGATAGGAGGAGGTTAACATGCTCTATGGTCTGATAGGAGGAGGTTAACATGCTCTATGGTCTGATAGGAGGAGGTTAACATGCTCTAAATTCTGATAGGAGGAGGTTAACATGCTCTATGGTCTGATAGGAGGTTAACATGCTCTATAGTCTGATAGGAGGAGGTTAACATGCTCTATGGTCTGATAGGAGGAGGTTAACATGCTCTATGGTCTGATCGGAGGAGGTTAACGTGCTCTATGGTCTGATAGGAGGAGGGTAACATGCTCTATGGTCTGATAGGAGGAGGTTAACATGCTCTATGGTCTGATCGGAGGAGGTTAACGTGCTCTATGGTCTGATAGGAGGAGGTTAACATGCTCTATGCTCTGGAAGGAGGAGGTTAACATGCTCTATGGTCTGATAGGAGAAGGTTAACATGCTCTATGCTCTGGAAGGAGGAGGTTAACATGCTCTATGGTCTGATAGGAGAAGGTTAACTTGCTCTAATTTCTGATAGGAGGAGGTTAACATGCTCTATAGTCTGATAGGAGGAGGTTAACATGCTCTATGCTCTGGAAGGAGGAGGTTAACATGCTCTATGGTCTGATAGGAGGAGGTTAACATGCTCTATGGTCTGATAGGTGGAGGGTAACATGCTCTATGGTCTGATAGGAGGA
Source organism: Etheostoma nigrum (assembly GCA_029931835.1). Lineage (NCBI taxonomy): Eukaryota > Metazoa > Chordata > Actinopteri > Perciformes > Percidae > Etheostoma > Etheostoma nigrum. The sequence continues at coordinate 2,663,732 of CM057243.1, read as the reverse complement.
GGTTAACATGCTCTATGGTCTGATAGGAGGAGGTTAACATGCTCTATGGTCTGATAGGAGGATGTTAACCTGCTCTATGCTCTGATAGGAGGAGGTTAACACACACTATGGTCTGGTAGGAGGAGGTTAACATGCTCTATGTTCTGATAGGAGGATGTTAACCTGCTCTATGCTCTGATAGGAGGAGGTTAATACACACTATGGTCTGGTAGGAGGAGGTTAACATGCTCTATGGTCTGATAGGAGGATGTTAACCTGCTCTATGCTCTAATAGGAGGAGGTTAATACACACTATGGTCTGGTAGGAGGAGGTTAACATGCTCTATGTTTTCACCTGAGGAAGTCTGTCTATCATCATCACACTCAGAGGAAACTGGAATGTCTGTCCCGCGTTTCAATCATCCCAGCTCTCCCTACTGATTATACAGGAACCACCGGAGTAATCTGAGCTAATGTGGAGCTTCACACTCAGAGAGAGAGAGAGAGAGATAGAGAGAGAGAGAGAGAGAGAGGTAACGTGTTACATGACGTCCAGACGTTAGTGAAAGGAAGACGCTGTGGTTCCATCCAGCTCTGTGTCACCGCTGTATGGGCAGCGGGCAGATTAACTCAGGAAACGGGTTTTATTACATCATAACAACACTTATGCAACAATTGGTCTGATGTCCAAGGAAATCAAAGTCTTGTGTTTTCTCCTTAACTTCTCCAGGACATGAACACCTGTTTCTTGGAGAAAGTCTTGTGTTTTCTCCTTAACTTCTCCAGGACATGGACACCTGTTTCCTGGTGAAAGTCTTGGGTTTTCTCCTTAACTTCTCCAGGACATGAACACCTGTTTCCTGGTGAAAGTTTAACTTCTCCAGGACATGTCATCTTTCTGCACCAGGCTTGTGGTTGACGTCAGATATTAAAACTAGAGCAGCCACTTTCTTTTTCTCCCTCTCCTTCATTTTATTCCTTTTATTCATGAATCCAGTTATAGGTCCCCTGGATTCATAAAGAAGGGGAAGAAGGGAAACAAGGGACGAAGGACAAGGAGCTGAAGTAATAACAGCAGAAAGTAAAGAATAACATTTAAGAAAAGGGAGAAAGAGATGCAGAGAAAGCGTTAGTAGAGAGAGGGAGAGAGAGAGAGCCAGAGCGAGGAGGAGGACGAGGAGGAGGAGGAGGTTGCTGCTGCAGGTGCAGTAACAGCAGTGCATGCTGGATGCTGATGAGTCTTCAGAGAGGAGAGAGGCGCAGTGAGCTCTCACTCTGCTGCGGTACTACTACTCCTGCCTCCTCACATCTTGGTGTTTTTCCATCCTAGACCTTTTTCAGACACTCAGTGTCTGACGACATTATGGGATGGATCCCTACAGAGATAGACCTTTTAGTTAAAGAGTAAGATCCTTTAAGTTTAACATGAAACAGAAATCACCATCACCAAACCCACCAGACTCCATGTAAATAATCACTACTTTTAGCGTGTATAGAGCAGCATATCTCCACCAGACTCCATGTAAATAATCACTACTTTTAGCGTTTATAGAGCAGCATATCTCCACCAGACTCCGTGTAAATAATCACTACTTTTAGCGTATATAGAGCAGCATATCTCCACCAGACTCCATGTAAATAATCACTACTTTTAGCGTGTATAGAGTAGCATATCTCCACCAGACTCCATGTAAATAATCACTACTTTTAGCATGTATAGAGCAGAATATCTCCACCAGACTCCATGTAAATAATCACTACTTTTAGCATGTATAGAGCAGCATATCTCCACCAGACTCCATGTAAATAATCACTACTTTTAGCGTGTATAGAGCAGCATATCTCCACCAGACTCCAAGTAAATAATCACTACTTTTAGCGTGTATAGAGCAGCATATCTCCACCAGACTCCATGTAAATAATCACTACTTTTAGCGTGTATAGAGCAGCATATCTCCACCATACTCCATGTAAATAATCACTACTTTTAGCGTGTATAGAACAGCATATCTCCACCAGACTCCATGTAAATAATCACTACTTTTAGCGTGTATAGAGCAGCATATCTCCACCAGACTCCATGTAAATAATCACTACTTTTAGCGTGTATAGAACAGCATATCTCCACCAGACTCCATGTAAATAACCACTACTTTTAGCGTGTATAGAGTAGCATATCTCCACCAGACTCCATGTAAATAACCAGTACTTTTAGCATGTATAGAGCAGCGTATCTCCACCATATTCATTTCCATGGGGGTTTATATGTGAAAGCGCCATCGTTAAACCAGTGCTGACCGTTGGTTAGTCAGTGGTCTTCCTGATATCCGTGCAGACGCTGTTAGAAAGCTCTCCTGTGATTCCGTGCTGTGGGATTATTAGACACCTTAGATTGTTATTAATCTTTTCAGTCTGATCATACAGATGATCTTATAATACGTTTCATTTCTGAAGTCTCTCAAGGTTCTGTATCTGTGAGCCTCCTCATGCTAACTGTGTCCTGTAACACATGTAATACCATTATTAGATTATATGTATAAATTGAAAATTAAAATCTTAGTCTTAACATGAATAACATCATGACTAACATCTTATTAACAAATATAAATCTGCCTATTGAGAAGAAAACACATGGATGATAATGTTCCACATATTATATGTAATCCTGCCAAGGAACATGTTATTGGCCTAGTGTTCTGTGTGTGGAGGCTGCAGGCCGCCCAGACGCCCACACCCTATCCTAGGTCCACTTTGTTTATGTCCATGCAGTATGAGGGTCCCTGCTCCATCCCTCTCTAAGTTAAAGCTTGTGTGTCTTAGTTCATCCTCTGTGTCACACTAGCAGTGTTCACTCTACTTGTCAAATTATCTGAAGTTTTAAAAACATTAAAACGGGAGAAACGTGGGTTTCCAAACTCCTGCTTAAGGACGTTACACGCTGGTTAGCAGTCAGACTTAGAGTTAGAGACTTAGAGTCTTAGACTTAGAGACTTAAAGACTTAGATTAGACATAGAAACTTAGACTTAAAGACTTAGAGACTTAGATTTAGACTTAGAGACTTATACATAGAGACTTAAAGACTTAGAGACTTAGACTTAGAGATTACTACTAACATGGTCAAGACCAAAGAGCTGTCCAAAGACACTAGAGACTAAATTGTCCACCTCCACAAGGCTGGAAAGGGCTACGGGGACATGTCCAAGCAGCTTGGTGAAAAAAGGTCCACTGTTGGAGCAGTCATTAGAAAATGGAAGAAGCTAAACATGACTGTCAATCTCCCTCGGACTGGGGCTCCATGCAAGATCTCACCTCGTGGGGTCTCAATGATCCTAAGAAAGGTGAGAAATCAGCCCAGAACTACACGGGAGGAGCTGGTCCAGGACCTGAAAAGAGCTGGGACCACCGTTTCCAAGGTTACTGTTGGTAATACACTAAGACGTCATGGTTTGAAATCATGCATGGCACGGAAGGTTCCCCTGCTTAAACCAGCACATGTCAAGGCCCGTCTTAAGTTTGCCAATGACCATTTGGATGATCCAGAGGAGTCATGGGAGAAAGTCATGTGGTCAGATGAGATCAAAATAGAACTTTTTGGTCATAATTCCACTAACCGTGTTTGGAGGAAGAAGAATGATGAGGACCATCCCAAGAACACCATCCCTACTGTGAAGCATGGGGGGGTAGCATCATGCTTTGGGGGTGTTTTTCTGCACATGGGACAGGGCGACTGCACTGTATTAAGGAGAGGAGGACCGGGGCCATGTATTGGGGGATTTTGGGGAACAATCTCCTTCCCTCAGTTAGAGCATTGAAGATGGGTCGAGGCTGGGTCTTCCAACATGACAATGACCCGAAGCACACAGCCAGGAGAACCAAGGAGTGGCTCTGGAAGAAGCAGATCAAGGTTCTGGGGGGGCCTAGCCAGTCTCCAGACCTAAACCCAATAGAGAATCTTTGGAGGGAGCTCAAACTCCGTGTTTCTCAGCGACAGCCCAGAAACCTGACTGATCTAGAGAAGATCTGTGTGTAGGAGTGGTCCAAAATCCCTTCTGCAGTGTGTCAAACCTGGTGAAGAACTACAGGAAACGTTTGACCTCTGGAACTGCAAACAAAGGCTACTGTACCAAATATTAACATTGATCTTCTCAGGTGTTTAAATACTTATTTGCCTCACTGTATATTCACTGCGTGTGTCTCTGTGTGACGCGGCACGTTCATCCTCTCTTCCACCGACACACACACACACAGTTTCCCAGCTTCCTCTCTCCTCCTTCCTTCTCCACTTTTCTGTTTCCTCCTCCTCCATCCATCCATCATCTCTCCAGCTGCCCGTCTGCACTCGACACCTCCTCCCTCCCTCGTTCTTTCTTCCCATCCATCCCTCTCTCTCTCTCTCTCTCTCTCTCTTTGGCAGACCAGCGGAGGAGAGAAGCTGTAGCCGTAGCAGAGATAACAACCGGATCATCGAGCGTTCACACAGCCTCCGTAGCAATGCAGCGGCCGCCAGGCGCAGAGGAATGATAATTAGGAAGAGGTTGACTCGGCAACAAGAGGAAAAAGAGGAAGGAGGAGGAGGAGGAGGGCCTGCAGAAGAGAGGGGGGCAGAAGAATACACGGAGGAACAGAGAGCAGAAGAAGAAGGGATGGATTGATCACCACTGGGGAAGAACAACGGAGCAGGAGTGTGTTTTATTTTGGAGAGATGAAGATGATGAAGATGATGATAATGATGATGATGATGACAGCGGCAGAGAGAGGGACGGATCAATAATGCTCTTCATCCCTCCATCACCTCTGCAGAAACCTGTGAGACTCTACTGCAGTGCGTGCGTGTGTGTGTGTGTGTGCGCGTGTGTGTTCGCGTGCCTGTGTGTGTGTGTGTGTGTGTGTGTGTATATGTGCGTGGATGTGTGTGCGTGCGTGCGTGTGTGTGTGTGTGTGTGTGCGTGCCTGTGTGTGTGTGTGTGCTTTGTAAGTTTTATGTGTGTCAGATATGTGTGGGCTGTAGCCGTGTAACAGTACACAACATTTGTGCGTGCGTACGTGTTTGCTTGAGCGTGCACGTTGAAGCGTGCATGTGTGTTTTTGCGTGCGTGCATGCGGAAACCTGCACGTGTGTGTTTGTGTGTGTGTGTGTGTGAGCATGCGTGCGTGCATGTGTGTGTGCGTGGGCATGCGTGCATGAGTGTGTGTGTGTGTGTGTGTGTTGTGCATGCGTGTGTGTGTGTCTGTGTGTGTGTGTGTGTGTGTGTGTGTGTTGAATAGATTACATTAGATTGACTTTATTGATCCTAAACTCCTCCAAACATACACAGGAATATACATGAATACACAGGAATACACAGCAACACACAGAACAACTCCTCCAAACATTAACAGGAATACACAAGAATACACAGCAACACACAGAACAACTCCTACAAACAAAAACAGGAATACACAGGAATACACAGGGATACACAGGAATACACAGGAATACACAGGAATACACAGAACATGGAGGACATGACTGATAATAACACAGATCAACTCCTCCAAACATATACAGGAATATACAGGAATATACAGGAATACACAGGAATACACAGGGATACACAGGAATACACAGGAATACACAGGAATACACTGGAATACACAGGATATTTATGAAATAGAAGGAACGTGTGTGGGCTGGAGGGATGTGACGGTACACAACGTTACAGGTACAGTTCAATCTGCACCTCAGGTCTGCAGTCGCACAGTCTCACATTCTGGTTCAGATTCAGGTTCACATTCAGGTTCAGATTCAGGTTCATATTCAGATTCATGTTCACATTCAGGTTCAGGTTCAGGTTCATATTCAGGTTCAGGTTCACATTCAGGTTAAGGTTCAGGTTCAGGTTCATATTCAGGTTCATATTCAGGTTCGGGTGGGTGGGTGGGTGGATGGATGGATGGGTGGGTGGATGGGTGGATGGATGGGTGGATGGATAGGTGGGTGGGTGGATGGGTGGATGGATAGATGGATGGATGGATAGATGTGTGGGTGGGTGGGTGGATGTATGGATGGATGGATGGATGGATTGGATGTATGGGTGGATGGATGGGTGGATGGGTGGATGGATGGATAGATACTTAGCTTAAAGTACTGATTAAAGGGTCCCAATACTTAGATTAAAGTACTGATTAAAGGGTCCCAATACTTTGTAAACATAGCATGAGTTCATGTGTTTTCTTTCCTTCTCTTCCATGTGATGGATGTTCCACATAAAGAAGAATCTGGAGATCTGTCCCAGGAACCCAACTGAAGAACTGAGTCCAGGAGGCCTCGCTGCCTCAGGGAAGAAGACAACCACCTGACATCATGGCCCTGTCCCTGACAGCATCACCTGGTGTGACGGAGCGCCGGCAGGACGCCGGGCTGAGTCCTGCAGCCGAACACACGCCCTCCCGGAGATGATCTTCCACCACTGTACCTTCTCTTCCTGTGGATCTTTGGGTGTGGTTTTTGACGGAGACGGTCTCAGCTGGCGTCTCGTTTCCTGCTCAGAAAACTCTTCAACTGGAGAAATGCCACCACGGTTTTTAATCTGACCCGGGATTAGATATAATCTGACCGCTGGTTGGGAGTTCGGACTGGTCTACAGACTGCTTTCCACTTTAAAAACTCTCCCCAGGCGATCTTTGAGTCGCTGGGCGATGCTAAGGTGGGGTCTCAGGAACAGTCCACGTCTGCTTCCTGGAAACACATGTTGGGATTTCCTGCATGACGTCTGACTCCCTGGCCCACACCCCCCCCTTCCCTCAGCGTGTTCTCTGAGGTTGTTGGGTTCTTAACTACGTGATGGCTGTGGCCCCCCCCACCAACCCCTGACTCACTGAACCGGGGCATGCACCATGACTTGATGAAGCTCTCTGATTGGAGCAAGCGAGGGCCAGCGCCATCTTGATCTTTACATCACAACTAGAAGAAGAAGTCCTCTCCCCCCACTTACCTCTGGTGGGGGGAGGGTGAAGTGTAGATTAGTTTTTAGGGTGTAGGGCCCCGGGCCAGGGGGCGTAGTTCTTTAGACATTTAGGTTGTAGAGTTGGTAGAAGAGTCCAGCTTCTCCTCCGTTGTGTTAAGTAAGACGTCGTTGTAGTTTTGTTCCAGATTCTTCTCTGTGTTGACATTTAGAATATTATGATTACAACTTCATTCATAAAGCAGCATTAATCGCAGAGATTACTACGCAAGAAGCACTAGCAGTGGTAGTTAGAGTCAGGTGGTACTTAGCAGTTAGCATTTAGCTTCAGCTACAGCCTGGATCTAACAGCTGACAGCGGTTAGACGTTAGCATAGGAAACCTTAGCACGCTGTTAGCCCTCGTGCTAACTCTGAGCAGAGCTACTCATGGATGCTAACCCAGACCCGGGCCAGGCGAGCCCAGAGAGCCCTAACCGGGCCGTGGAGTACCTCCTGGAGCTGAACAACATCATCGAGAGCCAGCAGAAGCTTCTGGAGACGCAGCGGCACCGCATCGAGGAGCTGGAGGTGCAGCTGGACCGGCTCAGCCAAGAGAACAAGGACCTGCGCTTGGACCGCCAGCCCGTTGCCCCCCCGCCACCGCCGCCGGCTCCCCCTCCCCCCGAGCCGCCGCTCCCTCCGCCCCCGCCTCTGCAGACTCACACAGTATCGGTTTCTACCAGGAACCACCCGCACATCCACCACAACAGCCAACCGCCCCCCGCCCCCTTGCACCACGCCACCCCTCCATCCCCTGCCCCCCTGCATCACAGCCACCACGCCACCCCCCAGCCTCCTGCCCCGCTGCACCATGCCACCCCTCCATCCCCTGCCCCCCTGCACCACAGCCACCACACCACCCCTCAGCCTCCGTCCTCTATCCCGTTGCACCACGCCACCCCCCAGCCTCCGTCCCCCACCCCCCTGCACCACACCGCCCCCCTGCACCATGTCACCCCTCCATCCCCTGCCCCCCTGCACCACAGCCACCACGCCACCCCTCAGCCTCCTGCACCCCTGCACCACAGCCACCACGCCACCCCTCTGGCCCCTGCCACCATGCACCACGCCCCCCCTCCGTCCCCTGCCCCCCTGCACCACAGCTACCATGCCACTCCCCAGCCTCCTGCCCCCTTGCACCACAGCCATCAGTACCACCCCCACTCCTCCCTGCACCACTCCTCTAACAGCTCCACATCCATCCCTGCTCCCCCTTCGGCCTCCGTCTCCGTGCCAACGCAGATCCTGACTCCGGCTTCCTCCCCCGCACCGGCTCCGCCCCCCCTCCTCCTCCAATCCCGCCCAGGGATCAGCCGCGCGCCCACAGCCGGCTGACGCGAGCGCCTTCCACCTCCACTGGCACCAACACCAACTTTGTGGAGAAAGAGAAAGAGCGGCTGGAGCGGCTGCACCGAGCCAACGCCTCCAACAACCACCACGCACACACGCTGCACCACCACAAGCCGTGAGTCCCTCTTTCCTTTCTAGACCCAGCCGAAGATAACACGAGAGGAACGGTCCTGGTCTCTGGAGGAGGTCCCAATACTCTGGGAAAGGGCAATTTGGCTTTGAAATCTTGGGATGAAATCTTGGAATATATATATATATATATATATATATATATATATATATATATATATATATATATATATATATATATATATATATATGTGTGTGTGTCCACCCGATGATCTTGTTCCCTCGTGTACATCTTTGGTTTGGAAGCTAACGTTGCAGCTTTCATCATGCAGGTTTTAACAGGAAATAACGTTAAAGGTGTTCTGCTGACCCAGATCGGCCGTGTTCCAGGTTCATAGGGTCCAGGTTCATAGTGTCCAGGTTCATAGGGTCCAGGTTCATAGGGTCCAAGTTCATAATCAACCACTGGTCAAAGGGTCCAGGTTCATAATCAACCACTGGTCATAGGGTCCAGGTTCATAAGGTCCAGGTTTATACTCAACCACTTGTCATAGGGTCCAGGTTCATAGGGTCCAGGTTCATACTTAACCACTGGCCATAGGGTCCAAGTTCATAGGGTCCAGGTTCATAATAATCAACCACTGGTCATAGGGTCCAGGTTCATAGGGTCCAGGTGCATAGGGTCCAGGTGCATAGGATCCAGGTTCTTAGGGTCCAGGTTCATAATAATCAACCCCTTTCAACATGTGTTTATAATTAAAAAAAATGTAAAGAACATTTTGGACTCGTTTCTGCACTGAGACCGTGTGACTGGGGATTAAAGGGCTGATAAATATTCATCCTTTCATCCGCTAATGGAGTGATAAATATTCATCCTTTCATCCTCTAATGGTGTGATAAATATTCATCCTTTCATCCTCTAATGGGGTGATAAATATTCATCCTTTCATCCGCTAACAGAGTGATAAATATTCATCCTATCATCAGCTAACTGAGAGATAAGTATTAATTCTTTCATCTGCTAACGGGGGGATGAATATTCATCCTTTCATCAGCTAAGGGAGAGATAACTATTCATCCTTTCATCCGCCAACGATGTGATAAATATTCATCCTTCCATCCGCTAACGGGGGGATGAATATTCATTCTTTCATCCGCTAACGGAGGGATGAATATTCATCCTTTCATACGCTAACAGAGGGATGAATATCCATCTTTTCATCCGCTAACGGAGGGATGAATATTCATCCTTTCATCCGCTAACAGAGGGATGAATATTCATCCTTCCATCCGCTAACGGAGGGATGAATATTCATCCTTCCATCCGCTAACGGAGGGATGAATATTCATCCTTTCATCTGCTAACAGAGGGATGAATATTCATCCTTTCATCCGCTAACGGGGGGATGGATATTCATCCTTCCATCCGCTAACGGAGGGATGAATATTCATCCTTCCATCCGCTAACGGAGGGATGAATATTCATCCTTTCATCCGCTAACGGAGGGATGAATATTGATCCTTTCATCTGCTAACGGAGTGATAAATATTCATCCTTACATCCGCTAATGGAAGGATGAATATTCATCCTTTCATCCTCCACAGACAGACAATGACGACTGCTGCTGCTCAGAATGAATTCTTATGTAACAGATATTTCGGATAGAAGCAATGTGATTGGTTGTTCTCGCTGTGCTGTCACCATGGTAACCTCAGCAGCTGTAATGCTGTAGGTCTGACCTCAGCTTGCTGCTCCGAGTTGGGTTTGTTGCCTGGCAACGCTGTCTCTGGATCATCTGATCAGGAAGTGTCGGGGATGGCGTGGACACGGACGGGGGGGAAGTTGTCTCTTGCGTGTCCCTCGCTGTCAGGGACGGCGGAGACACAGACGGGGGGGGGGGGGGCAGTGTTCCGTGTGTGTCTCTTGCCATTGGGGACAGTGTGGACACAGACGGGGGGGCAGTGACGGTGGGCAGTGTCCCGTGCGTGTCCCTCGCTGTCGGGGACGGCGTGGATGCGGTTGGGGGGAGGTGTCCCGTGCGTGTCCCTCACTGGAAACACTCGCTGTCTGTCTGTGGGAGGCGCCGCTACGGCGATTGCTGTTGCTATGCAACTGTGTGAAACCTGTTTGAAG
>CM057243.1:2635714-2648214 GCA_029931835.1 Etheostoma nigrum | reverse complement strand
GAGGTTAGAACGCCATCACAGAGACAGAGGACGGGGACGGAGGTCAGACACAGAGACAGAAGACGGGAACGGAGGTCAGACACAGAGACAGAGGACGGGGACGGAGGTTAGAACACCATCACAGAGACAGAGGACAGGGACGGAGGTTAGAAAAGACACACAGAGACAGAGGACGGGGACAGAGGTTAGAACACCATCACAGAGACAGAGGACGGGGACGGAGGTTAGACACAGAGACAGAGAACGGGGACGGAGGATAGACACAGAGAAAGAGGACACGGACAGAGGTTAGAACACCATCACAGAGACAGAGGACGGGGACTTAGGTTAGAAAAGACACAGAGACATAGGACGGGGACGGAGGTTAGAACACCATCACAGAGACAGAGAATGGGGACGGAGGTTAGACACAGAGACAGAGGACAGGGACGGAGGTTAGACACTGTGACAGAGACAGAGGACGGGGACGGAGGTTAGACACAGAGACAGAGGACGGGGACGGAGGTTAGACACAGAGAAAGAGGACACGGACGGAGGTTGGACACAGAGACAGAGGACAAGGACGGAGGTTAGACACAGACACAGAGACAGAGGACGGGGACGGAGGTTGGACACAAAGACAGAGGATTGGGACGGAGGTTAGACACAGACACAGAGACAGAGGACGGGGACGGACATGCGGCAGAGTCTACTGTTGTAGAACATCATCAACATCGACTACTTGCCTGGAGACAGCGGTTAGCGGCGGCTAACCGTCCTTTAGCTTCGAGGCCCATGACAGACATGAAGGACAGCAGCGGGAATCGAACCAGCTGCTCTGATCACATGTGCTAGCTGTGCTAGCTGTGTTAGCGAGCAGGACACGTCTTCCTCTGTCCCTCTGAAATACTTCTTCTACGCATCATCCTCCCTCTCCTGACTGTACATGTACATGTACTGCTGTGATGCTAACTGCTAGTGCTAACGGCCAAGACCGACTGTGTGCTAAATGATATATTGTGCTAAGCTAACACCTGTGATGTTGATGTTGAATGATAAGACCTTGTACTAATTGCTGTATGCTGCTGTTTATATTGTGTGCTAAGTTAATGCTAATGTGGTAAGATATGCTAACTATAAGCTAAGAGTGTTATTTGTAACTTTGTGCTAATTGCTATGCTGCTTGTGCTAAGCTAATGCTGATAGATTTAAGTGTGCTTTCTGCTTTTAAAACTATTAGCCGTTTGCTAACCGCTACTAGCTGCTATTACAACATGTTGTCACTTCCAACTCGTCAGCGGCAACTCTGTCAGCCCCCCCCCCCGACGCTACAGAAGTCTCTCGTTAGCATGTCGGAGGCTACTTCAGACGCTACAGTAGTCTCTCGTTAGCATGTCGGAGGCTACTTCAGATGCTACAGAAGTCTCTCGTTAGCATGTCGGAGGCTACTTCAGACGCTACAGTAGTCTCTCGTTAGCATGTCGGAGGCTACTTCAGATGCTACAGAAGTCTCTCGTTAGCATGTCGGAGGCTACTTCAGACGTTACAGTAGTCTCTCGTTAGCATGTCGGAGGCTACTTCAGACGTTACAGTAGTCTCTCGTTAGCATGTCGGAGGCTACTTCAGACGTTACAGTAGTCTCTCGTTAGCATGTCGGAGGCTACTTCAGACGTTACAGTAGTCTCTCGTTAGCATGTCGGAGGCTACTTCAGACGTTACAGTAGTCTCTCGTTAGCATGTCGGAGGCTACTTCAGACGTTACAGTAGTCTCTCGTTAGCATGTCGGAGGCTACTTCAGACGCTACAGAAGTCTCTCGTTAGCATCTCGTTAGCATCTTGGAGGCTATGTCAGTCAAGATTACGTTAATAGGTTTTAATATTAACCCTCCCCTTTAAAAAATGTCTCTATCTGATATAGAAGTTTCTTTTTAACCAAATTACCATAAAAATGGATTCCTTATAACGCTCTTTCATTCGCCTTAAATTCACTATTAGTCGGAATAATTCATAATCTCTGCTTTTTAACCCAAATATTAGGAATAATTCTATATGAATGAGGGTTAGAATAGAAAGCCTTTATAGTCGTTACACACAGTGTCAACATAGAATCTAAAACTATGAAGTAGGTAGTATATAGTGCAGAAAAGGGGGGGGCTGGTGCACAGTCCTGAGAGCTTCTATAGACATATACAAATAACTTTGTATACCCATAATGCATCATGGGTTACTGACCACAAATTCCAAAAAGTATAAACTAATGGTAGTGATACAAATAATAATGTAATAAAAATAACAACAAGCTGCCGTGTTTGACGAGTTGAGTGTGAGACTGTGTTGGCTAATGCAAAGCTAACAGTGTGCTGTAATGCTAAGCTAACAGTGTACCTTAATGCTAAGCTAACAGTGTGCTGTAATGCTAAGCTAACAGTGTGCTGTAATGTCTCTGTGTACGTCTGTTGTCGTTGTTGTCGACCTTTCTCTGTTTCTCTCTTGACTTTATATTTCTCTCTGTTTTCTCTTTCTCCCTCTCCCCCTCTCTCTCCCCCTTTCCCCTCTCTCTCCCCCCTGCCCCCTCTCTCTCTCCCCATGCCCCCTCTCTCTCTCTCTCTCTCCCCCCTGCCCCCTCTCTCTCCCCCTGCCCCCTCTCTCTACCCCCCTCCCCCTTCCCCCTCTCTCTCTCCCCCCTTGCCCCCTCTCTCTCCCCCTGCCCCCTCTCTCTCTCTCTACCCCCCTCCCCCTTCCCCCTCTCTCTCTCCCCCTTGCCCCCTCTCTCTCCCCCTGCCCCCTCTCTCTCTCTCTACCCCCCTCCCCGCCTGCCCCCTCTCTCTCGCCCTCTCTCTCTCTCTCCCCCCTCCCCGCCTGCCCCCTCTCTCTCCCCCTCTCTCTCTCTCTCCCCCTCCCCGCCTGCCCCCTCTCTCTCTCTCTCTACCCCCCTCCCCGCCTGCCCCCTCTCTCTCCCCCTCTCTCTCTCTCCCCCTCCCCGCCTGCCCCCCCTCTCCCCCGTCTCTCTCCCTCTCCCCCTCTCTCTGTCAGGTCTTACTCCTCCTCCAACCCTTCCTGTCGTCCTAGCATCACCACTCCTTCCTCCTCCTCCTCCTCCTCTCTCTACTCCTCCAGCCTTCCTCCTAACAGCCACGCCACCTTCCATCAGTACTGCTGCCCCGCGCGCCTCCGCCTGCCCCCGCCTCCCTGCGCCCTGCCCCCCGCCAAGCACCACGAGCAGGCAAGGTAAGGGCCCCCCCCCCGCCAAGCACCACGAGCAGGCAAGGTAAGGGCCCCCCCCCCCATGCACCACGAGCAGGCAAGGTAAGGGCCCCCCCCCCATGCACCACGAGCAGGCAAGGTAAGGGCCCCCCGCCATGCACCACGAGCAGGCAAGGTAAGGGCCCCCCCCCCCATGCACCACGAGCAGGCAAGGTAAGGGCCCCCCCCCATGCACCACGAGCAGGCAAGGTAAGGGCCCCCCCCCCCATGCACCACGAGCAGGCAAGGTAAGGGCCCCCCCCCCATGCACCACGAGCAGGCAAGGTAAGGGCCCCCCCCCGCCAAGCACCACGAGCAGGCAAGGTAAGGGCCCCCCCCCGCCAAGCACCACGAGCAGGCAAGGTAAGGGCCCCCCCCCCCGCCAAGCACCACGAGCAGGCAAGGTAAGGGCCCCCCCCCCATGCACCACGAGCAGGCAAGGTAAGGGCCCCCCCCCATGCACCACGAGCAGGCAAGGTAAGGGCCCCCCCCCCATGCACCACGAGCAGGCAAGGTAAGGGCCCCCCCCGCCAAGCACCACGAGCAGGCAAGGTAAGGGCCCCCCCCCCCCCCCCGCCAAGCACCACGAGCAGGCAAGGTAAGGGCCCCCCCCCCCCCATGCACCACGAGCAGGCAAGGTAAGGGCCCCCCCCCCCCATGCACCACGAGCAGGCAAGGTAAGGGCCCCCCCCCCATGCACCACGAGCAGGCAAGGTAAGGGCCCCCCCCCATGCACCACGAGCAGGCAAGGTAAGGGCCCCCCCCCCCATGCACCACGAGCAGGCAAGGTAAGGGCCCCCCCCCCCATGCACCATGGTTTATTGGGATTTCTTTAAACCAATCACAACCACTGTGGGCGGGGCTAAGCGCCGGACTAAATAGTCTCAGGAAGGAAGTTGTTGTGGTTGAACATGTGGACGTTCAGAAGTAGTTTTAGACTCAGATTGGACAGATAGTCTAGCTAGCTGTCTGGATTTACCCTGCAGAGACCTGAGGACCAGGTAACCATAGTCCTCAGATTGGACAGATAGTCTAGCTAGCTGTCTGGATTTACCCTGCAGAGACCTGAGGACCAGGTAACCATAGTCCATAGGCCACAGAGACCACTCTTTAATTTGATAGTTTACATCCTGGGGGGGGCTGCTCCACCCGATCCTAACTAGTGGAACATTGACCCAGATAGTCTGCATCCTGGGGGGGGGGGGCCTCTCCACCCGACCCTAACTAGTGGAACACTGACCCAGATAGTCTGCATCCTGGGGGGGGGGCTGCTCCACCCGACCCTAACTAGTGGAACACTGACCCAGATAGTCTGCATCCTGGGGGGGGGGGCTGCTCCACCCGACCCTAACTAGTGGAACATTGACCCAGATAGTGTGCATCCTGGGGGGGGGGCTGCTCCACCCGATCCTAACTAGTGGAACATTGACCCAGATAGTGTGCATCCTGGGGGGGGGGGCTGCTCCACCCGATCCTAACTAGTGGAACACTGACCCAGATAGTCTGCATCCTGGGGGGGGGGGCTGCTCCACCCGACCCTAACTAGTGGAACACTGACCCAGATAGTCTGCATCCTGGGGGGGGGGGCTGCTCCACCTGATCCTAACTAGTGGAACATTGACCCAGATAGTGTGCATCCTGGGGGGGGGGCTGCTCCACCCGACCCTAACTAGTGGAACACTGACCCAGATAGTCTGCATCCTGGGGGGGGGGGCTGCTCCACCTGATCCTAACTAGTGGAACATTGACCCAGATAGTCTGCATCCTGGGGGGGGGCTGCTCCACCCAACCCTAACTAGTGGAACACTGACCCAGATAGTCTGCATCCTGGGGGGGGGGGGCTGCTCCACCCAACCCTAACTAGTGGAACACTGACCCAGATAGTCTTCATCCTGGGGGGGGGGGCTGCTCCACCCGATCCTAACTAGTGGAACACTGACCCAGATAGTCTTCATCCTGGGGGGGGGGCTGCTCCACCCGATCCTAACTAGTGGAACACTGACCCCTGCTGGCCGCCTGCACAGCTGCACCTCTCATTACCACACTGCTCATCTGTCCTCTTTCTGATTCTGTTCTCCTTCTTTCCCCTTTTACATCTCTTCTTTCTGCTCCTGTCCCTTCTCCATCCCTCTCTTTTCTGTCTTTTCCTCTGTCAATATCTCTCTCTCTCTGTCTCTCTCTCTCTGTGTCTCTCTGTCTCTGTCTCTCTCTGTCTGTTTGTCTGTCTGTCTCTCAGAGAGGAGGACGATGATGACATCGCCCATCAGTTCTGTTGCCCTGCCTCCGAGTGCAGTAGCCCCTCCTCTAGGTAACCAGGGGCAACCGCGAGACCGTCCCCAGCCCCGCGGCGTGATATGAACCCTCCGTCCTCCACGGCTGTCCGTCCTCCGTCCTCCACGGCTGTCCGTCCTCCCTCTTCCACGGCTGTCTCTCTGTTTCCCTTTGAATCTGAACCAGCAGTCCAGGAGCTTTTAGACTAGGACTCTGATTGTCTCTCCTGTCCAACCGGAGACGACTCGTGTCTCCAATCTGCAGGACGCAGTGACTCAGCGCCGGCCGGTCTCTGGCCCCGTCTCCTACTGTGGGTCTGAACAGAGACTGTAAGAGTCGTCCTACGTGTCCCAGCATGAAACCATGACCCGCCGTGTCCAGCGCCCGATAGGACAGAGTCTGGAGGGACAGGGAGACATCGCTTGTTGGGACAATGTCCGTGTCCAGCGCCTGAAAGGACAGAGTCCGGAGGGAGATGGAGACAACGCTCTCTAGGACAATGTCTGTGTCTAGAGCCCGACAGGACAGAGTCCAGAGGGAGACGCATCTTTAGAGACACATCGCAGTGACGTCCGGCTGCGTCTCTTTAGAGAGACATAGGTGGGTTGTCCGGCTGCGTCTCTTCGGGCACTTTCTCTTCGGACTCTGTCTCTTCGGACCCTGTCTCTTTTGACCCTGTCTCTTCGGACTCTGTCTCTTCGGACCCTGTCTCTTTGGACTCTGGCGTGTTACAGCATGTCCTCACCACATCTCACCAAACTCTGTGGAACACAGGACTGAAGACGGGACAGTGTGTCTCTGGCTGTGTGTCCCTGGGTGCAAGTGGACTCGTCTGATTTCATCTGTTGTGTCTTTTGCCGAGTCATCCTACAGCCGGGGTCCTCATGACTCGGCATTTCTTATTTCTATAACGGTCTGCTTGTACACTGAGACAGGAAGTTGTCTTCTCAGACAGGAAGTGGTCTCCTCAGACAGGAAGTGGTCTTCTCAGACAGGAAGCGGCTGCTACAGCTATAAATTCTGTTGTTGAATACCTTTGAATAGGATATGACCAGATATTAATGTTTCAGTTCTGCTGCTCTTCTTCTGCTTGTTGAGTCCAATCGAAGGAAATCATTTATTTTACTGAACAAATGAAACGTTGAATTCAAAATTAAAGTCATTACTAAAAAACAAGAAGTTAAGTTTTCTTTCAGCAAACACAGAAGCTCTCCGAGTCTTTTATAAGAGAGAGGATGTATAATAATATAATATTATATGTAAGAGTATATATATATATATATATATATTTATATATATATATATATATTTATAATGAAACGTCCGGCTGCGTCTCTTTAGAGAGACATCGGTGGGGCGTCCGGCTGCGTCTCTTTAGAGAGACATTGGTGGGACGTCCGGCTGGGTCTCTTTAGAGAGACATTGGTGGGGCGTCCGGCTGCGTCTCTTTGGAGAGACATCGGCGGGACGTCCGGCTGCGTCTCTTTAAAGAGACATCGGAGGGACGTCCGGCTGCGTCTCTTTAGAGAGACATTGGTGGGGCGTCCGGCTGCGTCTCTTTAGAGAGACATTGGTGGGACGTCCGGCTGCGTCTCTTTAGAGAGACATTGGTGGGGCGTCCGGCTGCGTCTCTTTAGAGAGACATTGGTGGGATGTCCGGCTGAGTCTCTTTAGAGAGACAACGGTGGGACGTCCGGCTGCGTCTCTTTAGAGAGACATTGGTGGGGCGTCCGGCTGCGTCTCTTTAGAGAGACAACGGTGGGACGTCCGGCTGCGTCTCTTTAGAGAGACACTGGTGGGGCGTCCGGCTGCGTCTCTTTAGAGAGACACTGGTGGGGCGTCCGGCTGGGTCTCTTTAGTGAGACATTGGTGGGGCGTCCGGCTGCGTCTCTTTAGAGAGACATTGGTGGGGCGTCCGGCTGGGTCTCTTTAGAGAGACATCGGTGGGACATCCAGCTGCGTCTCTTTAGAGAGACATTGGTGGGGCGTCCGGCTGGGTCTCTTTAGAGAGACATCGGTGGGGCGTCTGGCTGCGTCTCTTTAGAGAGACATTGGTGGTACGGTCCTGTCTGTTTCTACCTATGAATACATGTTGCTACCAGCTAGCCAGCTAGCTAACTAAAAGACAGTGTCTCTGTGTATAGGAGTCAGTGTATAGGAGTCAGCTGTTGTGGTAATTACAGGGTAACTAAGCCGAGGGCTGAAGAACTGTCCTCGAGGACATCAGCCGAGTGGCTAACACGGCTAATTAGCTAGAAAATTCCACAGAAATTTTATCAGTGTGCCTGCTAGTGGGGCACATCCAAATAGCAATAAAACTTAATATAAAATAGTAAATGAAACAGATATACACAGATGTATAACTCTTTAAAACCTATTTAAGACCTTTCTGTTCAGTAACAGCTAAAGTAGCTAGCGCTGAACCAACCAGACTCCATGTGAAAACAGTCCTCTTAGCATGTATAGAGCCAACATATGTTCACATGTAATCAGTAAAGTATGTGTTCATTTCAACCAACACTAGAGCTGTGATGGTTGGTGGAGAGAAGACCAACACTAGAGCTGTGATGGTTGGGTGGAGAGAAGACCAACACTAGAGCTGTGATGGTTGGGTGGAGAGAAGACCAACACTAGAGCTGTGATGGTTGGGTGGAGAGAAGACCAACACTAGAGCTGTGATGGTTGGGTGGAGAGAAGACCAACACTAGAGCTGTGATGGTTGGGTGGAGAGAAGACCAACACTAGAGCTGTGATGGTTGGGTGGAGAGAAGACCAACACTAGAGCTGTGATGGTTGGGTGGAGAGAAGACCAACACTAGAGCTGTGATGGTTGAGTGGAGAGAAGACCAACACTAGAGCTGTGATGGTTGGGTGGAGAGAAGACCAACACTAGAGCTGTGATGGTTGGTGGAGAGAAGACCAACACTAGAGCTGTGATGGTTGGGTGGAGAGAAGACCAACACTAGAGCTGTGATGGTTGGGTGGAGAGAAGACCAACACTAGAGCTGTGATGGTTGGGTGGAGAGAAGACCAACACTAGAGCTGTGATGGTTGGGTGGAGAGAAGACCAACACTAGAGCTGTGATGGTTGGGTGGAGAGAAGACCAACACTAGAGCTGTGATGGTTGGGTGGAGAGAAGACCAACACTAGAGCTGTGATGGTTGGGTGGAGAGAAGACCAACACTAGAGCTGTGATGGTTGGTGGAGAGAAGACCAACACTAGAGCTGTGATGGTTGGGTGGAGAGAAGACCAACACTAGAGCTGTGATGGTTGGGTGGAGAGAAGACCAACACTAGAGCTGTGATGGTTAGGTGGAGAGAAGACCAACACTAGAGCTGTGATGGTTGGGTGGAGAGAAGACCAACACTAGAGCTGTGATGGTTGGGTGGAGAGAAGACCAACACTAGAGCTGTGATGGTTGGGTGGAGAGAAGACCAACACTAGAGCTGTGATGGTTGGGTGGAGAGAAGACCAACACTAGAGCTGTGATGGTTGGTGGAGAGAAGACCAACACTAGAGCTGTGATGGTTGGGTGGAGAGAAGACCAACACTAGAGCTGTGATGGTTAGGTGGAGAGAAGACCAACACTAGAGCTGTGATGGTTAGGTGGAGAGAAGACCAACACTAGAGCTGTGATGGTTGGGTGGAGAGAAGACCAACACTAGAGCTGTGATGGTTGGGTGGAGAGAAGACCAACACTAGAGCTGTGATGGTTGGGTGGAGAGAAGACCAACACTAGAGCTGTGATGGTTGGGTGGAGAGAAGACCAACAGAAGGGTTTCACGTTGTCCTGATCAAATAACAGAGTCTGGTGTTAAATTCGTAAAAAGACAACAGGACTACATGCTGGTCTCTGTGGGTCCGGTTTCACAAACCCAGTAGAGGGGAAAGCAGCAGCAGCGGTCACACTCAGCACACACACTGACACACACACACACTGACACACACACACACACACTGACACACACAGAGACACACACACACACACACACACTGACACACACAGACACACACACACACACACACACTGACACACACAGACACACACACACACACTGACACACACACACACACACACACACTGACACACACACACACACTGACACACACACACACTCCCTCTCTCTCAGTTTTGTCATGATGTAAATATGCAGAAAGTTTTCAGTGAATCATTTAAAAACCGATAATACAACAATATAAAGACAAAAGAAATCCATTATAACACTAAGAATGATGATGATGATGTCATGATGATGTCATGGTGACGACTATGATGTCATGATGATGTCATGAAGACAATGGTGGTGACTGGTACTGATGAAGATTAAAAACTGATTCTAAAGAAATGTTTCCTTTCTTTTCTGTTGGCTCGCTGCTGATTGGTTCTGTAGGGAGAGACGGGGGGGGGGAGAGAGAGAGAGACGGGGGAGAGAGGGGGAGGGGGAGAGAGGGAGAAACGGGGAGAGAGAGGGGGAGGGGGAGAGAGAGGGAGAGAGATGGATGGAGAGGGAGAGGGAGAGAGGGAGGGGGAGAGAAGGAGGGAGAGGGAGATAGGGAGGGGGAGAGAGGGAGAGGGAGGGAGGGAGAGGGAGGGAGAGGGAGATAGGGAGGGGGAGAGAGGGAGAGGGAGGGAGAGGGAGATAGGGAGGGGGAGAGAGGGAGAGAGGGAGGGGAGAGAGGGGGAGAGAGGGAGGGAGAGGGAGAGGGAGAGAGGGAGGGGAGAGAGGGGGAGAGAGGGAGAGGGAGAGGGAGAGAGGGAGGGGAGAGAGGGGGAGAGATGGAGGGAGAGGGAGGGAGGGGGAGAGAGGGAGAGAGAGAGAGAGGGAGGGGGAGGGAGAGATAATTGGATTAAAGAGTTAGTGAGTCTGCAGAGAGACAGCTCCCTCTCCCTCCATCTCTCCCCCTCCCTCTCTCCCTCCCTCTCTCTCTCTCTCTGTCTCTCTCTCTCTCTCCCCCCGTCTCTCTCTCTCTCCCCCTCCCTCTCCCTCTCTCCCCCTCTCTCCCCCTCCCTTCCTCACTCTCTCTCCCTCTCCCCTCTCTCCCTCCCTCTCTCCCTCTCTCTCCCCCCCTCTCCCTCTCCCCCTCTCCCCCCTCCCTCTCTCTCTCCCTCCCTCTCTCCCTCCCTCTCCCCCTCCCTCTCTCTCCCTCCCT
Organism: Etheostoma nigrum; assembly: GCA_029931835.1. Taxonomy (NCBI): domain Eukaryota; kingdom Metazoa; phylum Chordata; class Actinopteri; order Perciformes; family Percidae; genus Etheostoma; species Etheostoma nigrum. The sequence goes on along the minus strand of CM057243.1, from coordinate 2,637,568 downwards.
CTCTCCCTCCCTCTCCCCCCTCCCTCTCTCCCTCCCTCTCTCCCTCCCTCTCCCCCCTCCCTCTCTCTCCTCTCTCTCTCTCTCTCGATGAAAACTCGTCTTTTCTTCTCAAGATCAAACTGGATTTCAACACTTCGCTGCCGAGGAGTAAAACAGGAAGTAGGAAGTCCAGAAACAGGAAGTGAGACTCTGTGAAGCCTTCAGCAGACTCGTTATCGTGCTAACCGCTAATCTGTAGTTCTGACGCTAACGAAGAGGAAGACGCCTGTTCCTGCTCCTCTTCATCACCAACGCTCGCTGGGAGACAGGAAGGAGACAGGAAGGAGACTAGGAGACAGGAAGGAGACAGGAAGGAGACAGGAAGGAGACAGGAAGGAGACTAGGAGACATGAAGGAGACAGGAAGGAGACTAGGAGACAGGAAGGAGACAGGAAGGAGACTATAGGAGACAGGAAGGAAACAGGAAGGAGACAGGAAGAAGACAGGAAGGAGACAGGAAGGAGACAAGAAGGAGACAGGAAGGAGACAAGAAGGAGACAGGAAGGAAACAGGAAGGAGACAGGAAGAAGACAGGAAGGAGACAAGAAGGAGACAGGAAGGAAACAGGAAGGAGACAAGAAGGAGACAGGAAGGAGACAAGAAGGAGACAAGAAGGAAACAGGAAGGAGACAGGAAGAAGACAGGAAGGAGACAAGAAGGAGACAGGAAGGAAACAGGAAGGAGACAGGAAGAAGACAGGAAGGAGACAGGAAGGAGACAGGAAGGAAACAGGAAGGAGACAGGAAGAAGACAGGAAGGAGACAGGAAGGAGACAGGAAGGAGACAAGAAGGAGACAGGAAGGAGACAGATGAAATATTTTCTGGGAAAACATTCGGGACATTTGAGAAAAATAAAAACAATGACAGAAGTCAGAGAATCTAGTTCCTGTTACCCCGTTATGCACATGCCCAGTGTGTGTGAGTGATCATGTGACCTGTGATGTCAGACTTGTTAATATGGCCGTAGAGACTGCAGACAGTTAGCTCCATGCTAACGTTAGCATGTGGACTTTGTTTGAATGGCGTGATGTCAGAATCAAGAGCAGTGATGTCAGCAAACAGTGGCCCTGCGGCCTTCTGGGAAGCAGGAAGTGTCTGCGCATGTTGGGCGGGCTGAGTCAGCGCCGCTGCAGGATGTGGTCGCTGCTCTGCAGGTAGGATCACCTGGTGGACACGTCCTATGTCCTCTGTCTTCCTGTGTCTTTCTGTGTCCTCCTACCGTCCTCCTGTGTCCTCTTGTGTCCTCCTACTGTCCTACCGTCCTCCTACTGTCCTCCTACCGTCCTCCTGTGTCCTCCTGTGTCCTCCTAACGTCCTCCTACCCTCCTCCCGTGTCCTCCTACCATCCTCCTGTGTCCTTCTGTGTCCTCCTAACGTCCTCCTACCCTCCTCCTGTGTCCTCCTACCATCCTCCTACCATCCTCCTGTGTCCTCCTAACGTCCTCTTACCGTCCTCCTGTGTCATCCTGTGTCCTCCTACTGTCCTACCGTCCTCCTGTGTCCTCCTACCGTCCTCTTGTGTCCTACTACGTCCTCCTGTGTCCTCCTACCGTCCTCCTGTGTCCTCCTACCATCCTCCTGTGTCCTCTTACTGTCCTACCGTCCTCCTGTGTCCTCCTGTGTCCTCCTACCATCCTCCTGTGTCCTGCTACCGTCCTCTTGTGTCCTCCTACCGTCCTGTGTCCTCCTACCATCCTCCTGTGTGCTCTTACTGTCCTACCGTCCTCCTGTGTCCTCCTGTGTCCTCCTACCATCCTCCTGTGTCCTCCTACCGTCCTCCTGTGTCCTCCTGTGTCCTCCTACCATCCTCCTACC
>CM057243.1:2620714-2633214 GCA_029931835.1 Etheostoma nigrum | reverse complement strand
CTGTAAGATAACAACATTATGGGATGTCTGACTGTAAGATAAAAACATTATGGGATGTCTGACTGTAGGATAACAACATTATGGGATGTCTGACTGTAGGATAAAAACATTATGGAATGTCTGACTGTAGGATAACAACATTATGGGATGTCTGACTGTAGGATAAAAACATTATGGGATGTCTGACTGTAGGATAAAAACATTATGGGATGTCTGACTGTAAGATAACAGTATGGGATGTCTGACTGTAAGATAACAACACTATGGGATGTCTGACTGTAGGATTACAACATTATGGGATTTCTGACTGTAAAATATGAACATTATGGGATGTCTGACTGTAAGATAACAACATTATGGGATGTTTGACTGTAGGATAACAACATTATGGGATGTCTGACTGCAGGATAACAACATTACGGAATGTCTGACTGTAAGATAAGAACATTATGGGATGTCTGACTGTAAGATAAGAACATTATGAGATGTCTGACTGTAGGATAAGAACATTATTGGAAGTCTGGCTGTAAGATAAGAACATTATGGGATGTCTGACTGTAGGATAAGAACATTATGGGATGTCTGACTGTAAGATAAGAACATTATGAGATGTCTGACTGTAGGATAAGAACATTATTGGAAGTCTGGCTGTAAGATAAGAACATTATAGGATGTCTGACTGTAAGATAACAACATTATGGGATGTCTGACTGTAGGATAACAATATTATGGGATGTCTGACGGTAAGATAACAACATTATGGGATGTCTGACTGTAGGATAGGAATATTATGGGATGTCTAACTGTAGGATAACAACATTATGGGATGTCTAACTGTAGGATAACAACATTATGGGATGTCTGACTGTAGGATAACAACATTATAGGATGTCTGACTGTAAGATAGCAACATTATGGGATATCTGACTGTATGATAACATTATTGGATGTCTGACTGTAGGATAACATTATGGGATGTCTGATTGTAAGACAACAACATTATGGGATGTCTGACTGTAGGATAGCAACATTATGGGATGGCTGACTGTAAGATAACATTATGGGATGTCTGACTGTAGGATAACATTATTGGATGTCTGACTGTGGGATAACATTATGGGATGTCTGACTGTAAGACAACAAAATTATGGGATGTCTGACTGTAGAATAACATTATTGGATGTGTGACTGTAGGATAACATTATGGGATGTCTGACTGTAGGATAACAACATTATAGGATGTCTGACTGTAAGATAGCAACATTATGGGATATCTGACTGTATGATAACATTATTGGATGTCTGACTGTAGGATAACATTATGGGATGTCTGATTGTAAGACAACAACATTATGGGATGTCTGACTGTAGGATAGCAACATTATGGGATGGCTGACTGTAAGATAACATTATGGGATGTCTGACTGTAGGATAACATTATTGGATGTCTGACTGTAGGATAACATTATGGGATGTCTGACTGTAAGACAACAACATTATGGGATGTCTGACTGTAGAATAACATTATTGGATGTGTGACTGTAGGATAACATTATGGGATGTCTGACTGTAAGATAAGAACATTGTGGGATGTCTGACTGTAAGATAAGAACATTATGGGATGTCTGACTGTAGGATAACATTATGGGATGTCTGACTGTAAGATAAGAACATTATGAGATGTCTGACTGTAGGATAAGAACATTATTGGATGTCTGGCTGTAAGATAAGAACATTATGGGATGTCTGATCGTAGATAACAACATTAATGGAGGTCTGACTGTAAGATAACAACATTATTGGATGTCTGACTGTAAGATAACACTATTATGGGATGTTTGACTGTAAGATAAGAACATTATGGGATGTCTGACTGTAAGATAACATTATGGGATGTCTGACTGTAAGATAACACTATTATGGGATGTCTGAGTGTAAGATAAGAACATTATGGGATGTCTGACTGTAGGATAACATTATGGGATGTCTGGCTGTAAGATAAGAACATTATTGGATTTCTGACTGTAAGATAACATTATGGGATGTCTGACTGTAGGATAACAACATTATGGGATGTCTGACTGTAGGATAACAACATTATGGGATGTCTGACTGTAGGATAACAACATTATGGGATGTCTGACTGTAGGATAAAAACATTTTGGGATGTCTGACTGTAGGATAACAACATTATGGGATGTCTGACTGTAAGATAAAAACATTATGGGATGTCTGACTGTAGGATAAAAACATTATGGGATGTCTGACTAGGATAACAACATTATGGTATGTCTGACTGTAAGATAACAGTATGGGATGTCTGACTGTAAAATAACAACACTATGGGATGTCTGACTGTAGGATTACAACATTATGGGATTTCTGACTGTAAAATATGAACATTATGGGATGTCTGACTGTAGGATAACAACATTATGGGATGTCTGACTGTAAGATAACAACATTATGGGATGTTTGACTGTAGGATAACAACATTATGGGATGTCTGACTGCAGGATAACAACATTACGGAATGTCTGACTGTAAGATAAGAACATTATGGGATGTCTGACTGTAAGATAAGAACATTATGAGATGTCTGACTGTAGGATAAGAACATTATTGGAAGTCTGGCTGTAAGATAAGAACATTATGGGATGTCTGACTGTAAGATAAGAACATTATGAGATGTCTGACTGTAGGATAAGAACATTATTGGAAGTCTGGCTGTAAGATAAGAACATTATAGGATGTCTGACTGTAAGATAACAACATTTTGGGATGTTTGACTGTAGGATAACAACATTATGGGATGTCTGACTGTAGGATAACAACATTATGGGATGTCTGACTGTAGGATAACAACATTATGGGATGTCTGACTGTAGGATGACTACATTATGGGACGTCTGACTGTAAGATAACAACATTATGGGATGTCTGACTGTAGGATAACAATATTATGGGATGTCTGACTGTAAGATAACAACATTATGGGATGTCTGACTGTAGGATAGGAACATTATGGGATGTCTAACTGTAGGATAACAACATTATGGGATGTCTAACTGTAGGATAACAACATTATGGGATGTCTGACTGTAGGATAACAACATTATAGGATGTCTGACTGTAAGATAACAACATTATGGGATATCTGACTGTATGATAACATCATTGGATGTCTGACTGTAGGATAACATTATGGGATGTCTGATTGTAAGACAACAACATTATGGGATGTCTGACTGTAGGATAGCAACATTATGGGATGTCTGACTGTAAGATAAGAACATTGTGGGATGTCTGACTGTAAGATAAGAACATTATGGGATGTCTGACTGTAGGATAACATTATGGGATGTCTGACTGTAAGATAAGAACATTATGAGATGTCTGACTGTAGGATAAGAACATTATTGGATGTCTGGCTGTAAGATAAGAACATTATGGGATGTCTGACCGTAGATAACATTAATGGAGGTCTGAGTGTAAGATAACAACATAATTGGATGTCTGACTGTAAGATAACACTATTATGGGATGTCTGACTGTAAGATAAGAACATTATGGGATGTCTGACTGTAAGATAACATTATGGGATGTCTGACTGTAAGATAACACTATTATGGGATGTCTGAGTGTAAGATAAGAACATTATGGGATGTCTGACTGTAGGATAACATTATGGGATGTCTGCCTGTAAGATAAGAACATTATTGGATTTCTGACTGTAGGATAACATTATGGGATGTCTGACTGTAAGATAACAACATTATAGGATGTCTGACTGTAGGATAACATTATGGGATGTCTGACTGTAAGAGAACAACATTATGGGATGTCTGACTGTAAGATAAAAACATTATGGGATGTCTGACTGTAGGATAAAAACATTATGGGATGTCTGACTAGGATAACAACATTATGGGATGTCTGACTGTAAGATAACAGTATGGGATGTCTGACTGTAAGATAACAACACTATGGGATGTCTGACTGTAGGATTACAACATTATGGGATTTCTGACTGTAAAATATGAACATTATGGGATGTCTGACTGTAGGATAACAACATTATGGGATGTCTGACTGTAAGATAACAACATTATGGGATGTTTGACTGTAGGATAACAACATTATGGGATGTCTGACTGCAGGATAACAACATTACGGAATGTCTGACTGTAAGATAAGAACATTATGGGATGTCTGACTGTAAGATAAGAACATTATGAGATGTCTGACTGTAGGATAAGAACATTATTGGAAGTCTGGCTGTAAGATAAGAACATTATGGGATGTCTGACTGTAGGATAAGAACATTATGGGATGTCTGACTGTAAGATAAGAACATTATGAGATGTCTGACTGTAGGATAAGAACATTATTGGAAGTCTGGCTGTAAGATAAGAACATTATAGGATGTCTGACTGTAAGATAACAACATTTTGGGATGTTTGACTGTAAGATAACAACATTATGGGATGTCTGACTGTAGGATAACAACATTATGGGATGTCTGACTGTAGGATAACAACATTATGGGATGTCTGACTGTAGGATGACTACATTATGGGATGTCTGACTGTAAGATAACAACATTATGGGATGTCTGACTGTAGGATAACAATATTATGGGATGTCTGACTGTAAGATAACAACATTATGGGATGTCTGACTGTAGGATAGGAACATTATGGGATGTCTAACTGTAGGATAACAACATTATGGGATGTCTAACTGTAGGATAAAAACATTATGGGATGTCTGACTGTAGGATAACAACATTATAGGATGTCTGACTGTAAGATAACAACATTATGGGATATCTGACTGTATGATAACATCATTGGATGTCTGACTGTAGGATAACATTATGGGATGTCTGATTGTAAGACAACAACATTATGGGATGTCTGACTGTAGGATAGCAACATTATGGGATGGCTGACTGTAAGATAACATTATGGGATGTCTGACTGTAGGATAACATTATTGGATGTCTGACTGTAGGATAACATTATGGGATGTCTGATTGTAAGACAACAACATTATGGGATGTCTGACTGTAGAATAACATTATTGGATGTGTGACTGTAGGATAACATTATGGGATGTCTGACTGTAAGATAAGAACATTGTGGGATGTCTGACTGTAAGATAAGAACATTATGAGATGTCTGACTGTAGGATAAGAACATTATTGGATGTCTGGCTGTAAGATAAGAACATTATGGGATGTCTGACCGTAGATAACATTAATGGAGGTCTGACTGTAAGATAACAACATAATTGGATGTCTGACTGTAAGATAACACTATTGTGGGATGTCTGACTGTAAGATAAGAACATTATGGGATGTCTGACTGTAAGATAACATTATGGGATGTCTGACTGTAAGATAACACTATTATGGGATGTCTGAGTGTAAGATAAGAACATTATGGGATGTCTGACTGTAGGATAACATTATGGGATGTCTGCCTGTAAGGTAAGAACATTATTGGATTTCTGACTGTAAGATAACATTATGGGATGTCTGACTGTAGGATAACATTATGGGATGTCTGACTGTAAGATAACAACATTATAGGATGTCTGACTGTAGGATAACATTATGGGATGTCTGACTGTAAGAGAACAACATTATGGGATATCTGACTGTAAGATAACAACATTATGGGATGTCTGACTGTAAGATAACAACATTGTGGGATGTCTGACTGTAGGACAACATTGTGGGATGTCTGACTGTAGGATAACATTATGGGATGTCTGACTGTAGGATAACATTACGGGATGTCTGACTTTAAGACAACAACATTATGGGATGTCTGACTGTAAGATAACAACATTGTGGGATGTCTGACTTTAAGACAACAACATTGTGGGATGTCTGACTGTAGGACAACATTGTGGGATGTCTGACTGTAAGACAACAACATTATGGGATGTCTGACTGTAGGATAACATTATTGGATGTCTGACTGCAGGATAAGAAAATTATGGGATGCTTTACTGTGGGATAACAACATTATGGGATGTCTGACTTTAAGACAACAACATTATGGGATGTCTGACTGTAGGACAACATTGTGGGATGTCTGACTGTAAGACAACATTATGGGATGTCTGACTGTAAGACAACATTATGGGATGTCTGACTGTAAGACAACATTATTGGATGTCTGACTGCAGGATAAGAAAATTATGGGATGTCTGACTGTGGGATAACAACATTATGAGAGTTTGATGTATGAAGAGAAATTTATTTTTCGGTCTGGTTTCATTCTCCAATCTGTGGAAATAAGTAATCTTCATGGTCATAACTATCTTCAGGTTTGGATCTGAACCATGTTACGTGTGAATTACATATACATTAGTCTCTCTTAAATGTTTTCTTCTTTTGGTTTTAGGTCCGCATTTAAACAGCATTGTTTTCAATACTTTGCACGTTCACGCAGATACACAGTGACGGACCTAAAATCCTGTAGTATAGCCAGTAGAGGGCAGCCTACCGGCCCAGTAGAGGGCAGCCTACCGGCCCAGTAAGGGCGGCCTGCCGGCCCAGTAAGTGCGGCCTGCCGGGCCAGTAGAGGGTGGCCTGCCGGGCCAGTAGAGGGCGGCCTGCCGGCCCAGTAGGGGGTGCAGTAGGGGGTGCAGTAGGAGGTGCAGTAGGGGGTGCAGTAGGAGGTGCAGTAGATGGTGCAGTAGGTGGTGCAGTAGGTGGTGCAGTACGTGGCCTTATTTTCTTTGTGGTCCTCTTAAATCCAGTAACTCTCCTCCCTGCGTGCTGCTCATCACGCAGACTCATGTGAAGCAGCAGCTGAATAAATTTGCAACTTGTTTTAAATGAAACATTCCTGAATGTTTAAATACTGCAGACGCAGCACGACAGAGAGAGAGAGAGGGGGGGGAAGAGAGAGGGAGGGAGAGAGGGAGAGAGAGAGGAAGAGAGAGAGAGAGAGAGAGAGACCAAGAGCAGAAACAACCACCGGTCTGTTCAGCTTCCTGATGTTTCACATGTGAAGCTCAGAGACCAAACATCCAGACAACTATTATACAACAATAATAATACAGACCAGCAGACCAGCAGACCACCAGACCACCACACCACCAGACCACCACACCACCACACCACCAGACCACCAGACCACCATACCACCACACCACCATCCCACCAGACCAGCAGACCACCAGACCACCACACCACCAGACCACCATACCACCACACCACCATACCACCAGACCAGCAGACCACCAGACCACCACACCACCAGACCACCAGACCACCAGACCACCAGACCAGCAGACCACCAGACCACCAGACCGCGGCCATTCCTTAACCTATCCCCCCAGCGTCATGGTAACAGTTCACCGTCCTAGGTCCTAGACTTTTTAAGGTGCCGTGGACTTTCCAACATCAATTTTTCCAATCAAATACTCATAGTATCTCAGTCAGTGGGGAGTTGGGTTAGGAACTGGTGGGTCGCTAGTTCAAGTCCCCGTACGGACCAAAGTATGGTGGTGCCAGTTCACCTCTTGGGCACTGCCAAGGTCCTCTTGAGCAAGGCACCGAACCCCCAACTGCCGTGGGTGCCTTTGCATGGGCAGCCCCCCCCCCCCCCCCACACATCTCTTCATTAATGCATCGTGGGATTAATAAAGTATTTATTATCCTTATTATTATAGAGTTGAGCAAATCTAGCAAGGCAAAGACAACCGTTTTAAAAGCAGCCGAGTCGCGTACTGTTTCACACAGCTCGGCTGTGTCTATGTGCAGCCCCAGCCTTATGCTAAGCTAATGTTAGCTTCAGCTAGCCCGCTGACTACCGAGGATCAGAAATGCTTTCTGTTGCAGGCGTGTTGTAGTGAAGCCGTCCATTAAACAGGTTTCTTCAGCAGATATTTAAGATACAACAGATGCAGATTTCATAACCATCATAATCGTTTCATGATGACTGCGTCCCTGTTTCTGCCTGATATTCACCACAGAAGAAGACTTTAGAGGTCTGAACATGGAGTGTCAGTGTGTTTTCCCTCCTTGCAGAACGGAGTGAAATATTCATAACTTGACCTATTTACTTAGCAACTCACCTCGCAAAGAAACACGACACAAAGTGATGTTCCAGCACGAATACCAACATATGTTTATTTATATATATGTTATATGTTCAATTTTCAACTCAATTCCATTTTATTTATATAGCATCAAATCACAACAACAGTTATCTCATTGAGCTTTCCAAGCCAAGAGGTCTAGACCGGACTCTGGGTCTGTTATTACAGAAACCCCACAGTTCACACATATAGTATACATATCTATCATATATATACATATACAGAGAGAGAGAGAGAGAGGGGTAGAGTATATATACTTCATGTTGTTTATTCTTCCGTCTTGATTCCTGTAGCTCTGAGGAGACGTACAGGTCCGGTCCCGTTGGGACGCCGTGCAGCGAACTGAGAAAAAGTGGCACTCAATAATTTAGCGAGCTAGCCGCTAGCTGCTGGGATGTCTAGCAGCTAGCAGAGGATAGACCCTGATGAGGGGTGGTTTCCAAAAGATAGACCCTGATGAGGGGTGGTTTCCAGACGTTAGACCCTGATGAGGGGTGGTTTCCAGAGGATAGACCCTGATGAGGGGTGGTTTCCAGAGGATAGACCTGTATGAGGGGTGGTTTCCAGAGGTTAGACCCTGATGGGGGGTGGTTTTCAGAGGATAGACCCTGATGAGGAGTGGTTTCCAGAGGTTAGACCCTGATGAGGAGTGGTTTCCAGAGGTTAGACCCTGATGAGGGGTGGTTTCCAGAGGTTAGACCCTGATGAGGAGTGGTTTCCAGAGGTTAGACCCCGATGAGGGGTGGTTTCCAGAGGATAGACCCCGATGAGGGGTGGTTTCCAGAGGTTAGACCCTGATGAGGGGTGGTTTCCAGAGGATAGACCCTGATGGGGGGTGGTTTCCAGAGGTTAGACCCTGATGAGGAGTGGTTTCCAGAGGTTAGACCCTGATGAGGGGTGGTTTCCAGAGGATAGACCCCGATGAGGGGTGGTTTAATAAGGTATTAACTCTGCAGGGGGGGGCCCTAACTTTAGCAGACGCCATGTTGTAGTTTTCTGTTATGTTGAAAGTGTAAATGATGAAATATTATTAATATTGTATGAATTTCTAATCTGTCTTTTGATCTTTTTGGAGATTTTTCATCTTTTCTTTCTTCTTCATGACATTAATACACATTTTACCTGGGGGCCCCGACATTCGAGCCCTACTGTATGTATGTATGTATATAAATATATGTACCATGAACCATGTTATATATGAACCATGTTGGATGAGTTAGAGTCATAGGCTGAGATATAATGAACAGTATATTGTGTCTGAAGGGAGGACGGAGAGAAAGAAGTGCAGGAATCAAGCAGGTTACATAGAAAGAAAGGTTGAACTGCTGAGTGGAGGAGGAGGAAGAGGGAAATGAAGAGGGGGAGGAGAAAAGAAAAGAGAAGAGAAGAGGAAGAAGATTAAAGAGCAGCGAACGGGGGCGAGACAAGTCTCCTGTCGCTGAGAATCCTCTCAGGTTTCAGACCGCCGAGGTAATTACAGGAGTAGATGCTGGGGGGGGGAGGGGGGAGAGAGACAGAGAGGGGAGAGAGAGAGAGACAGACAGAGAGATGTGGAGAGAGAAAAGGGGGGAGAGGGAGAGAGACAGAGAGGGGGAGGGGGGAGAGAGAAAAGGGGGAGAGGGAGAGAGACAGAGAGGGGGAGGGGGAGAGAGAGGGGGAGAGAGAGGGAGAGAGAGACAAAGAAAGAGGTGGAGAGAGAGGGGGAGAAGGAGTTAAGGAAAGAGAAAACGAAAGTGTGTATATGTATATATATATATATATATATATATATATATATATATATATATATATACTGTATATAGTGTGTCAGCATTCATTCCCTTTGTGTTTCTCAAACCACTGCCTGGTTCCTCTGATTATTTATAGAGACATATTCACATATTCACATATCCACATATTCACATATTCATATATTCACATATTCACATATTCATATATTCACATATTCACATATTCACATATTCACATATCCACATATTCACATATTCATATATTCACATATTCACATATTCATATATCCACATATCCACATATTCACATATTCATATATTCACATATTCAAATATTCATATATTCACATATTCACATATTCACATATTCATATATTCACATATTCACATATTCACATATCCACATATCCACATATCCACATATTCAAATATTCACATATTCACATATCCACAAATTCAAATATTCACATATTCACATATCTGCATATTCACATATCCACATATTCACATATTCACATATCCACATATTCACATATTCACATATCCACAAATTCAAATATTCACATATTCACATATCTGCATATTCACATATTCACATATCCACATATTCACATATCCACATATTCACAAATTCAAATATTCACATATTCACATATCCACATATTCACATATTCACATATCCACAAATTCAAATATTCACATATTCACATATCTGCATATTCACATATTCACATATCCACATATTCACATATCCACATATTCACATATTCACATATCCACATATTCACATATCCACATATTCATATATTCATATATTCACATATTCACATATTCATATATTCACATATTCACATATTCATATATTCACATATTCATATATTCACATATTCACATATTCATATATTCACATATTCATATATTCACATATTCATATATTCACATATTCACATATTCATATATCCACATATTCATATATATCTATATATTCACATATCCACATATTCACATATTCATATATCCACATATTCACATATTCACATATCCACATATCCACATATTCATATATTCACATATTCATATATCCACATATTCATATATATCTATATATTCACATATTCATATATTCACAAATTCTCATATCCACATATTCACATATTCACATATCCACATATTCATGTATTCATATATTCACATATTCACATATTCACTTATTCACATATTCACATATTCACATTTTCACATATCCACATATTCACATATCCACATATTCATACATCCACATATTCACATATTCACATATCCACATATTCATATATTCACATATTCATATATATACATATCCACATATTCACATATTCACATATTCATATATCCACATATTCATATATATCTATAAATTCACATATCCACCTATTCACATATTCATACATATCCACATATTCACATATTCATATGTATCTATATATTCACAAATTCACATATCCACATATTCATACATCCACATATTCACTTATTCACATAGTCACATATTCACATTTTCACATATCCACATATTCACATATCCACATATTCATACATCCACATATTCACATATTCACATATCCACATATTCATATATTCACATATTCATATATATACATATCCACATATTCACATATTCACATATTCATATATCCACATATTCATAGATATCTATAAATTCACATATCCACATATTCACATGTTCATACATATCCACATATTCACATATTCATATATATCTATATATTCACATATTCACATATCCACATATTCATATATATCTATATATTCATATATCCACATATTCATCTATATATTCATATATTCACATATTCATATATCCACATATTCACATATTCATAAATCCACATATTCACATATCCACATATTCATATATCCACATATTCACATATTCACTTATTCACATATTCACATATTCACTTATTCACTCAATCACATATCCACATATTCACATATTCACATATCCACATATTCACATATTCATATATTCACATATTCACATATTCACATTTTCACATATCCATATATTCATATATTCACATATTCACTTATTCACATATTCATATATTCACAATAAACGGTTTGACTTTGAATTTGGATGAGAGATTAAAAACATCCACCGACAGAAATATTACTCTGTGTGTGTGTGTGTGTGTGTGTGTGTGTGTATGTGTGTGTGTGTGGGTTTGTGTGTTTGTGTGTGTGTGTGTGTATGTGTGTGTGTGTGTGTGTTTGTGTGTGTGTGTGTGTATGTGTGTGTGTGTGTGTGTGTGTGTGTCTGTATGTGTGTGTATGTGTGTGTATGTGTGTATGTGTGTGTGTGTGTGTGTATGTGTGTGTGTGTGTGTGTATGTGTGTGTATGTGTGTGTGTGTATGTGTGTGTGTGTGTGTGTGTGTATGCGTGTGTGTGTGTGTGTGTGTGTGTGTGTGTGTGTGTGTGTGTGTGTGTGTGTGTGTGTGTGTGTGTGTGTGTGTGTGTGTGTGTGTGTGTGTGTGTGTGTGTGTGTGTGTGTGTGTGTGTGTGTGTGTGTGTGTGTGTGTGTGTGTGTGTGTGTGTGTGTGTGTGTGTATGTGTGTGTGTGTGTGTGTGTGTGTGTGTGTGT
>CM057243.1:2610714-2613214 GCA_029931835.1 Etheostoma nigrum | reverse complement strand
GAGCTGAGGTGCCTGTGGTCCCTGATGGAGCTGAGGTGCCTGTGGTCCCTGATGGAGCTGAGGTGCCTGTGGTCCCTGATGGAGCTGAGCTGCCTGTGGTCCCTGATGGGGCTGAGCTGCCTGTGGTCCCTGATGGAGCTGAGGTGCCTGTGGTCCCTGATGGGGCTGAGCTGCCTGTGGTCCCTGATGGAGCTGAGGTGCCTGTGGTCCCTGATGGAGCTGAGGTGCCTGTGGTCCCTGATGGAGCTGAGGTGCCTGTGGTCCCTGCTGTCCCAGCGGGGGACACAGTGACTACCACTGAGGTTGTTCTGGGTGAGACTGACACTGTGCTTAGTTTGTCTGCGAGGAAAAGAAAACAAAGGGACAAGAAAACGGTCTCTTAGGCCAAAAAGGTGTCAGTGAGGGAGGAGGAGGAGGTGATGGAGGGGTAGGTGGTGGAGGAGGAGGAGGCGGTGGAGGAGGAGGAGGTGATGGAGGGGGAGGTGGTGGAGGAGGAAGAGGTGATGGAGGAGGAGGTGGTGGAGGAGGAGGAGGTGATGGAGGGGGAGGCGGTGGAGGAGGCGATGGAGGAGGAGGCGGTGGAGGAGGAAGAGGTGATGGAGGGGGAGGCGGTGGAGGAGGCCATGGAGGAGGAGGCGGTGGAGGAGGAAGAGGTGATGGAGGGGGAGGCGGTGGAGGAGGAAGAGGTGATGGAGGAGGAGGCGGTGGAGGAGGAGGAGGTGATGGAGGGGGAGGCGGTGGAGGAGGAGGAGGTGATGGAGGGGGAGGCGGTGGAGGAGGAAGAGGTGATGGAGGGGGAGGCGGTGGAGGAGGTGATGGAGGGGGAGGTGGTGGAGGAGGCGATGGAGGAGGAGGCGGTGGAGGAGGAGGTGATGGAGGGGGAAGTGGTGGAGGAGGCGATGGAGGAGGAAGAGGTGATGGAGGGGGAGGCGGTGGAGGAGGAGGAGGTGATGGAGGGGGAGGCGGTGGAGGAGGAAGAGGTGATGGAGGGGGAGGCGGTGGAGGAGGAGGAGGTGATGGAGGGGGAGGCGGTGGAGGAGGAGGAGGTGATGGAGGGGGAGGCGGTGGAGGAGGAAGAGGTGATGGAGGGGGAGGCGGTGGAGGAAGAGGAGGAGGTGATGGAGGGGGAGGCGGTGGAGGAGGAAGAGGTGATGGAGGGGGAGGTGGTGGAGGGGGAGGTGGTGGAGGAGGAGGAGGTGATGGAGGGGGAGGTGGTGGAGGAGGAGGAGGAGGTGATGGAGGGGGAGGTGGTGGAGGGGGAGGTGGTGGAGGAGGAGGAGGTGATGGAGGGGGAGGTGGTGGAGGAGGAGGAGGAGGTGATGGAGGGGGAGGTGGTGGAGGAGGAAGAGGTCTGTCCTGGTGTCAGTCAGCCTCTTACTGACTCGCAGGTCTCTGTGGGCTCGGTGCAACAACAAAAAAGTGATACTCGAGGACCATTTTGACGACAAAGCCGTGTTGTTGTCCTCGATCAGAGCTCAGATGAATCTGAGGGGGGACGGGGGTTTCACAGACCCTGAGTACTATAGGTTAAAGAAACTGGTCCTGAGGATCAAACTCGAGCTTTTAAATGATGAAGACGATGAAGACATGTAGGACAGTCTGTCTGTTGTCCCTCTTCTCCTTGTTTTCTCTGATCTGTGTCTGTCTCATCACCTCTGACATTATGAGTAACTTTAAACTCTCAACATAAATGGGGGCCGAGATGTGAGGAAGAGGGCTCGCCTCTTTGAGTTTCTGAAGCTTAAAAGAATAAATATAGCCATGTTGCAGGAGACGCACAGCGACCCTGCACACGAGACAGACTGGGGGAGGGAATGGGATGGGAGGGTGGTTTTAAGTCCTTTTAGCAGCACCAGTGGGGGTGTAGCGCTCCTTTTTGCTAGAAGCTTTCTGCCTGTGTCCCACTGTGGATGAAAGGGTGAAGGGCAGACTCTTAGTAGTCCGGGTCCGGTACGAGCTCTTAATCTGGGTTTTATTAACGTGTACGCTCCGAACTCAGGACCGGACAGAGTTCTTTTTTTAAAGGAGCTCGGTAGTGAGTGTGAACCTGAGGAGTATTTATTTGGGGGGGGGAGATTTTAACTATACGCAGGATTATGGTCTGGACAGGAACCACGGAGAGCCTCATGCTGCCTCTAAGAGAGCCATGCAGCAGCTGGTGGTCCCCCACAGCTGGGCTGACGTCTGGAGGGGGGGCCATGCCCGGCAGAAACATACACCTGGGTTCACAGTAGGGACCACCGGTTGACTATGGCCAGGTTGGACAGGTTTTATTGTTTTAAGCTCCATGTTAATGTTTTTAAAGGGTGATGTATATGGCCTGTTGGGTTTTCTGACCATTCCTGTGTGTCATGTAATGTTTTTATTGCCAATATTAAACCTAGGTCTGCGTATTGGCATTTTAACTCTGCTTTGCTATTAGATGCACGTTTTAGAGATGTTTTTAGGTTTTTCTGGAAGGGTTTTAGAGAGACGAAGGGGGGTTTTAGTTCACTGAGGC
>CM057243.1:2593214-2608214 GCA_029931835.1 Etheostoma nigrum | reverse complement strand
TGACACACACACACACACACACACAGGTACTGACACACACACACACACACACACACAGGTACTGACACACACACACACACACACACACACACACACACACAGGTACTGACACACACACACACACACACACACACACAGGTACTGACACACACACACAGGTCCTGACACCCACAGGTACTGACACACACACACACACACACACACACACAGGTACTGACACACACACACACACACACACACACACAGGTACTGACACACACACACACACACACACACACAGGTACTGACACACACACACACACACACACACACACACACACACACAGGTACTGACACACACACACAGGTCTTGACACCCACAGGTACTGACACACACACACACACACACACACACTCCTCCCTGCCGTCTCTGGGAGCACTTTTGTCGCACTGTTGCTTGCTCTGGAGGAAACTACTAGAACTGTTGGCTCCTTGTAAATTCTGTAAAGTGTCTCGAGATAACTGATACTATAAATAAAATTGAATTGAATTGAACTTTAATATCCGTCCGTCTCCTTCAGCTTTCACACCGGCCTCGTTAGTCCCGTTCATTTGGGGCAAAGTGAGCTCTGGTCCCCTAAAGATCGGGGTTCTCGGTTCTCTTCCAGGTGAACTAGGGTTCAGTTCCCTTCAGGTGAGACCGGGATCCGACCCAAACTCAAACCCAGGAAGAGAACCACCAACAGAGCATCTCCGAGCCTGCAGCTTAGAACCTCACACAATTCCCATTGTTCTGCTTCTTCTCCAATATGACAGACACTGGCAGACCTAGACCCTCCTGACCTCTGACCCCTCCCCGCCCCCCCGACTTATTATACTGTATGTCAGATATTCTGTCCAATAAACAAGCAGCCGTTTCCATGGTGTTACAAACCCTAACCTAGTGTGAACGCAAATTCATCCAAAAACCAAATGCACCAACGCTGCAACTTCACCCCCGACTCGTCCTCCAAACTCCAGGTGTGAAAGTGCCCTTAGGATCCAGATCCAGATCCCCCCCCCCACCGCTCTTCTAGAGAACGCAGTGACACTGACGCTCAAAGACACGTATAGTAAGCAAGTGAAGTTTAAAGCCGTTTTCACACCTGAAAGTCCGGACCAAGGTCCAGACCAAGTTCCAGACCAAGGTTCATTATAACTTAGAATTGATTATAACTACTTCTGTGTTGCTGTTTTATTTGTCCCCCCCCCCCCCTCCTCCTCCATTTAGGGCAGCTCTCCCGTCTCCCCCCCAGCCCCGCGAGCCTCACCTGGGCTCAGCGCAGCCGCCACCAGCCGGCCAGCCTGGCGCTCCGAAAGCAAGAGGAGGAGGAGAGCAAACGTTGTAAGGCGCTATCGGACAGCTATGAGCTCTCTACGGACCTCCAGGACAAGAAGGTACAGACCAGAGACCCGGAAGTCTAGGGTAAAGACCATGGACCCTGAAGTCAAGGGTACAGACCAGAAGACCTAATATCTAGAGTAAAGACCATGGACCCTGAAGTCTAGGGTACAGACCAGAGACCCTGAAGTCTAGGGTACATACCAGAGACCCTGAAGTCAAGGGTACAGACCAGAGACCCTGAAGTATAGGGTACAGACCAGAGCCCCTGAATTCTAGGGTACATACCAGAGACCCTGAAGTCTAGGGTATAGACTAGAAACCCTGAAGTCTATGGTACAGACCAGAAACCCTAATATCTAGGTTACAGACCAGGGACCTTGTTGTCTAGGGTACAGACCATAGACCCTGACGTCTAGGGTACAGACCATAGACCCGGATATCTAGGGTACAGACCATGGACCCGGAAGTCTAGGGTACAGACCATAGACCCTGAAGTCTAGGGTACAGACCATGGACCCTAAATTTTAGGGGGAAAACCATGGACCCTGAAGTCTAGGGTACAGATCATGGACCCTGAAGTCAAGGGTACAGACCAGAAACCCTGAAGTCTAGGGTACAGACCATAGATATAAACCCTAATATCTAGGGTACAGACCAGAGCCCCTGAAGTATAGGGTACAGACCAGAGCCCCTGAATTCTAGGGTACAGACCATAGACCCTGAATTCTAGGGTACAGACCATAGACCCTGAAGTCTAGGATACAGACCATAGATATAAACCCTAATATCTAGGGTATAAATAATATAATCTCATAATACCCCCCCCCCGTGCAGGTGGAGATGCTGGAGAGGAAGTACGGCGGGCCCTTCGTGTCGCGGCGGGCGGCGAGGACCATCCAGACCGCGTTCCGGCAGTACCGCATGAACAAGAACTTTGAGAGACTCCGCAGCTCAGCCTCGGAGAGCAGGATGACCCGACGCATCATCCTGTCCAACATGAGGATGCAGGTACACACACACACACACACAGACACACACACACACACACACACACACACACAGACACACACATACACACACACACACACGAACACGAACACACACACACAGAATCAGCTGGCATTAGTATCCAAGGTTCTCAATGGTAGATAACAATGACTGTGTGTGTCTGTTTGTGTGTGTGTGTCTGTTTGTGTGTGCTTGTGTGTGTGTGTATGTGTCTGTGTCTGTGTGTGTGTGTGTGTGTGTGTGTGTGTGTGTGTGTGTGTGTGTGTGTGTAGTACTCCTTTGATGAGCGGCATCCCCAGGGTCAGAGTGCAGGATGTCCTCCGGGCGGAGACACCGCGGCGGACATGGACGACTCCTTCTCCAAGCAGGTCATATTAGTCAGCCTTTTAATGTTTCTCTTTGTTTTTCTGTTCTTTATTTTCAATATACAGCATATGTATGTATGTATATATATATATATATAGTGAGGAAAATAAGTATTTGAACACGCTGCTATTTTGCAAGTTCTCCCACTTAGAAATCATGGAGGGGTCTGAAATTGTCATTGTAGGTGCATGTCCACTGTGAGAGACATCATCTAAAAACAAAATCCAGAAATCACAATGTATGATTTTTTAACTATTTATTTGTATGATACAGCTGGAAATAAGTATTTGAACACCTGTCTATCAGCTAGAATTCTGACCCTCAAAGACCTGTTAGTCTGCCTTCAAAATGTCCACCTCCACTCCATTTATTATCCTAAATTAGATGCACCTGTTTGAGGTCGTTAGCTGCATAAAGACACCTGTCCACCCCATACAATCAGTAAGAGTCCAACTACTAACATGGCCAAGACCAAAGAGCTGTCCAAAGACACTAGAGACTAAATTGTACACCTCCACAAGGCTGGAAAGGGCTACGGGGACAAGTCCAAGCAGCTTGGTGAAAAAAGGTCCACTGTTGGAGCAATCATTAGAAAATGGAAGAAGCTAAACATGACTGTCAATCTCCCTCGGACTGGGGCTCCATGCAAGATCTCACCTCGTGGGGTCTCAATGATCCTAAGAAAGGTGAGAAATCAGCCCAGAACTACACGGGAGGAGCTGGTCCATGACCTGAAAAGAGCTGGGACCACCGTTTCCAAGGTTACTGTTGGTAATACACTAAGACGTCATGGTTTGAAATCATGCATGGCACGGAAGGTTCCCCTGCTTAAACCAGCACATGTCAAGGCCGTCTTAAGTTTGCCAATGACCATTTGGATGATCCAGAGGAGTCATGGGAGAAAGTCATGTGGTCAGATGAGACCAAAATAGAACTTTTTGGTCATAATTCCACTAACCGTGTTTGGAGGAAGAAGAATGATGAGGACCATCCCAAGAACACCATCCCTACTGTGAAGCATGGGGGGTAGCATCATGCTTTGGGGGTGTTTTTCTGCACATGGGACAGGGCGACTGCACTGTATTAAGGAGAGGAGGACCGGGGCCATGTATTGCGAGATTTTGAGGAACAACCTCCTTCCCTCAGTTAGAGCATTGAAGATGGGTCGAGGCTGGGTCTTCCAACATGACAATGACCCGAAGCACACAGCCAGGAGAACCAAGGAGGGCTCTGGAAGAAGCAGATCAAGGTTCTGGGGGGGCCTAGCCAGTCTCCAGACCTAAACCCAATAGAGAATCTTTGGAGTGAGCTCAAACTCCGTGTTTCTCAGCGACAGCCCAGAAACCTGACTGATCTAGAGAAGATCTGTGTGGAGGAGTGGGCCAAAATCCCTTCTGCAGTGTGTCAAACCTGGTGAAGAACTACAGGAAACGTTTGACCTCTGGAACTGCAAACAAAGGCTACTGGACCAAATATTAACATTGATTCTCTCAGGTGTTCAAATACTTATTTTCCTCACTGTATGTATGTGTGTATATACATACTGTATACTATGTGTATATATATGTGTGTATATATGTACTGTATACTATGTGTATATACTGTATATGTGTGTATATATGTACTGTATACTATGTGTATATATATGTGTGTATATATATACTGTATACTATGTGTATATATATGTGTGTATATATGTACTGTATACTATGTGTATATATATGTGTGTATATATATACTGTATACTATGTGTATATATATGTGTGTATATATATACTGTATACTATGTTTATATATATGTGTGTATATATGTACTGTATACTACGTGTATATGTGTAATAACTAAAGCTTGTGGGTGTGTAGGTGAAGTCGTTGGCCGACTCCATCGACGACTCGCTGACGTGCCAGACCGGCCGCGGTGACTCGCAGGACGCCGGCGGAGACGGGGAGGAAGACGAGGAAGACGAGGAGGGCAATGAAGAGGAGGAAGAGGAGGAGGAGGAGGAAGACGAGGAGGAAGATTACAGACAGTGTGCCTGGCGAAACAGCGTGACCCCCCCCCACCGCGGGGGGGCGGGGCGCGGCGGCGTGCACGCCGACAGCACCGCCACGTCCTTCAGCGACGTCACGCTCTACATGGACGACGCCTGCCTCCCGTCCTCTCCGCAGTCCCGCCCGCCGTCCTCTCCGCTGTCCCGCCCCCCCTCCAGCTCCGACACGGAGTACTGGGGGGGGGAGGCGGGCGAGCCCTGGGGAGGGAGGACAGCCGGGAAACGGAGGGAGGCAGCGGCGCCGCCAGCCGCAGGAGCAGCACGCCGTGCACCGAGTGTCGGGGGGAGTACAGAGGGAGGGCCGGGGGGGGGGAGGGGGGGACACCTCCCCGTCCTCACCATCGAACCCCCCAGTGACAGTTCCGTAGACATGAGTGACAGGTAAGGCCCCCGGGGTTCAGCGGTGACGGGATAGACAGGATGTCCCCGAAAATAATCGGAAAAACTACAAAAAGGTTCAAAATGGGACGTAAAAAACAGTCAAAAAACGTCCTCATAGATCGATTCTGGAGAAAGTCCTAATCACGATATTATTAATTTATTTAATATTTATTCATAGTATCAAATCATAACAAGACTTATCTCGAGACACTTTACAGATAGAGCAGGTCCAGACCTCTCTATAATCTACAGATAGAGCAGGTCTAGACCTCTTTATAATCTACAGATAGAGCAGGTCTAGACCACTCTATAATCTACAGATAGAGCAGGTCTAGACCACTCTATAATCTACAGATAGAGCAGGTCTAGACCACTCTATAATCTACAGATAGAGCAGGTCTAGACCACTCTATAATCTACAGATAGAGCAGGTCTAGACCTCTCTATAATCTACAGATAGAGCAGGTCTAGACCGCTCTATAATTTACAGATAGAGCAGGTCTAGACCACTCTATAATTTAAAGATAGAGCAGGTCTAGACCCCTCTATAATTTAAAGATAGAGCAGGTCTAGACCTCTCTATAATTTAAACATAGAGCAGGTCTAGACCTCTCTATAATTTAAAGATAGAGCAGGTCTAGACCTCTCTATAATTTACAGATAGAGCAGGTCTAGACCTCTCTATAATTTACAGATAGAGCAGGTCTATGCCGTTCTTTAACGTGAGCCTTTGTTGTTCAGGTCGGAGCGCGGCTCCATCGGACGGCTGGTGTACGAGCAGGAGGCGCCGGGCGGAGACCAGGAGAGGAGGGGGGGGAGGTGACGGAGAGAGCGGCGAGGACGAGCGAGGAGGCGGAGGAGGGGGGAGCAGCGAGGGCGACTCCCCGCAGGGAACCATCAAACACAAACCCAACGGCCGCTCGGTCGCCACGGCGCAGGGCCAGACCCGCAGCCCCGCTAGCGCCCCGCTAGCCATGCCGTCGGCACGAGCACTGCCCCCCCACCCCCACCCCCACCCGCCGCCCATCCCCCACCTCCCCACCATCCTCCACCACCACGCACAGTTCAGCACGCCACACGTCCTGCACATGCATCACATGCACGGCGGCGGCGGCGGTGGCCCGTACATCCCGCACCCCCACCACTTCTCCCAGCACCACTATCACCACCTGCACCACCCGCACTACCCCCACGGTTACCCAGAAGCCCCCTCTTCCCCGCTGCCCTCCCCGGTCCCCCCGCTCACGCCGCTGCCTCCGGCGCCGCTCACGCCCTCGCTGCTGTCCTCATCCTCCTCCAACATGGAGGCGCCGCACCACCCGCTGCTGCACCACCACCTGCTGTGCTCCGATGGAGACAACGAGAGCGTCAACTCCACCACCACCAACTCCAACGACGACACCACCGTCAACAACTGCAGCTCCGGGTCCTCGTCCCGGGACAGCCTGCGGGAGCCGGGGGGGGGCGGCGCCGCGGGGAAGCAGACCTATCAGAGAGAGAGCCGCCACAGCTGGGACTCCCCCGCCTTCAACAACGACGTGGTGCAGCGCCGGCAGTACCGCATCGGACTCAACCTCTTCAACAAGTACGTCCCCGTCCCCCCGGATCAAATGTCCCTCAACAACATGGATGTTGCAGCTGCATTTCAAACCAATGTCTTAACCCTCATGTTGTCCTCATACTGTCCCCATGTTGTCCCCATGTTGTCCTCATGTTGTCCTCATGTTGCCCTCAAGTTGTGTCCATGTTGTCCTCATGTTGTCCTCATGTTGTTCTCATGTTGTCCTCATGTTGTCCTCATGTTGCCCTCATGTTGTCCTCATGTTGTCCTCATGTTGCCCCCATGTTGTCCTCATGTTGCCCTCATGTCGTCCCCATGTCGTCCTCATGTTGTCCTCATGTTGTCTCATGTCCAGCAGTTGCAGTTTAATATAGTTTGTATCTCCATGTGTTAGACTGAGACTTCTGTTTTCTAATGTCCGGGCGTCAGGAAGCCGGAGAAGGGGATCCAGTACCTGATCGAGCGAGGCTTTGTGTCGGACACGCCGGTGGGCATCGCTCGCTTCATCCTGGAGAGGAAAGGCCTGAGCCGCCAGATGATCGGAGAGTTCCTGGGCAGCCGGCAACAGTTCAACAAGGACGTCCTGGAGTGAGTACCACATGCTGGTGTCCATCTTTCTGGGTGTCAAAACGTCCCCTTTGGCATCACTATTTGATGCCCTAAGGTGTTTAGCTGACATGCGGCACAATAACAGGACAGGGTCCTGGGACCTGGGCCCCGGGTCCTGGGCACTGGGTCTTGGGACCTGTGACCTGGGCCCTGGAACCTGAGACCCTCTATGATAACCATAGCTCTGGACTGATTCTTTTAGACTTTGTGAAATTTGTCCTTGGAGGGAAACAGTCAGCGTCTCCTTCAGGGAGGACACACAAGGTGAGATCCGTCCACCTTGAAGGACATTGTGACACATGCATATTATAGGAGGACATATCAAATCATGCTGATTATAGGAGGACATATCAAATCATGCTGATTGTAGGAGGACATTTGAAATCATGCTGATTATAGGAGGACATTTGAAATCATGCTGATTATAGGACATATGATTATAGGAGGACATTTGAAATCATGCTTATTATAGGAGAACGTATGAAATCATGTCCATGTATTCGTCCCAACGCTGACCCGTGTCTCTGGTTCTGCAGCTGTGTTTTGGACGAGATGGACTTTTCCGGGATGGACCTGGACGATGCTCTGAGGAAGTTCCAGGCTCAGATTAAAGTCCAGGGTGAAGCTCAGCGGGTGGAGCGGCTGGTGGAGGCCTTCAGGTACTGAGCCCAGCCGCAGGTTTGATTCCCAGAGAGGACGCAGTGACCCTAACATCTGATCTAGCAGCTGAAACAGCATGGGAAACCTTCTGAAACCTGTGTGTGTGTGTGTGTGTGTGTTTGTGTGTGTGTGGGTGTGTGTGTGTGTGTGTGTGTGTGTGTGTGTGGGTGCGTGTGTCTGTGTGTGTGTGTGTGTCTGTGTGTGTGTGTGTGGGTGTCTCCCTCTCAGCCAGCGGTACTGCGTGTGTAACCCGGTTCTGATCCGGCAGTTCCAGAACCCCGACACCATCTTCATCCTGGCCTTCGCCGTCATCCTCCTCAACACGGACATGTACAGCCCCAACGTGAAGCCGGAGAGGAAGATGAAGCTGGACGACTTCATCAAGAACCTGCGAGGTCAGGGACCTGTCAGCCAATCACAGCACTCAGACACACCTGTTAGCCAATCACAGCATTCAGCCATGTCTGTTAGCCAATCACAGCACTCAGACACACCTGTCAGCCAATCACAGCACTCAGACACACCTGTTAGCCAATCACAGCATTCAGCCATGTCTGTCAGCCAATCACAGCACTCAGACACGTCTGTTAGCCAATCAGAGTCGTCCTGGCATCGCTGAGCCCCCCCGCTAAAGAAACCTCGTCATTAATGAAAATATTAATCTGAACCCGAGAGACTCGCCCACGAGCCTAAACAGCACCTCTGATTCATAGTCTAATCATTTAATAACCATAAAACATAGAGACTCACCGATGGTTGCTGCTAAAAGCTAACGAGTTAGCGGTTACGGAGGTCTCTTCCGGGTCCTTCTAGCCTCTACAGGTGATTTTCTATCCAGCCTGGAACTTCCAGCCTCTTTCGGGTCGTTGGGCTTTAAATCCAAACCGTTACATCCAAGATTTATCACTTTATGTCCATAATTCATCACGTTTTGGCTCATTTATGCCGCTAGCTACCTGCTCCGTGTCCGTTCTCTTGTGTTTAGGGAAGTGAAGCCGATAGTATGCCCATATATGGGAGACAACGTCACCCACCGTGTATGGAGGCTGAAAGATGCCAACACTCCCAGTCAAACTGTCTAGTATGCAGTCAAAGATGCTATAGTGCACAAGATAGATATCTACCGTTTTATAGAACATAATGGCCTCACTGGTTTGAGATTTGGCATATATTTATATTATATATTATATATTTGGGCCTTTTTTGAAGAAATGTAAATAGTATGTGCTTTATTTGAGTTATAATGTTTATTATGTTAATTTTTGAATATAGAACTGTTTGAGACACACAAATGCTTGTGTAGCATTGCTGTGGGTGTAATATCAATAAATATGACATTATTATGTTATTATTGGCATAAGTAAATGTCATGAGGGCAAAAGCGTCTGGACTTTCTTTGAAAGAATGTATTTCGTCATCCGTATAAGTTATAATGATTATTTCTTCCCAGTGTGACTCCCAAGACATATGAGAAGTGTTTTAGAGGTTTTACTGCTCTGTCTGTGATATCAATACATATCTGGAAAAGTCATGTTCCGTTTTATTTATTTATTTGTCTTTAAGGCCCTACAACCATTTTTAACATTAGAGTGACCTCACTGCAACCCAAATATTCTACTAACCCAGTTTGTCCTGAAAAGAATGATGTTCATATCTTGACTGTAGACAACAGGGTTGATGTTTTACAAGTTATTATAAAATAAATCCAGACGGACAATAAACTGTAAACATGGCCTTAGAGGGTTAAAGTAGTTAACAGCTGACATGATACAGTAACGAGAGATATTTACTCAGCTGATTCATGGTTACACCTCGTTATCTCCATTGTTACACCTAGTTATCTCCATAGTTACTCCTTGTTATTGCCATGGTTACACCTCGTGTGTCTCTCTGTGTGTGTGTGTGTGTCTGCGTGTGTGTTTTTCTGTGTGTGTGTGTGTGTGTGTGTGGCTGCGTGTGTGTGTGTATGTGTGTGTCTGCACGTGTGTGTGTGTGTGTGTGTAGGTGTAGATAACGGCCAGGACATCCCCCGAGACCTGCTGCTCTCCATCTATGGAAGGATCCAGAAGTGGGAGCTGAGGACCAATGACGACCATGTGTCCCAGGTGGCGGCGGTGGAGAGGATGGTGGTGGGCAAGAAGCCCGTGAGTCACGCTCCAAGCATTACTATCCATTATTATACAAATATATCATTATATATATATACAGTGAGGAAAATAAGTATTTGAACACGCTGCTATTTTGCAAGTTCTCCCACCTAGAAATCATGGAGGGGTCTGAAATTGTCATCGTAGGTGCATGTCCACAAAAAATCATACATTGTGATTTCTGGATGTTTTTTTTTAGATTATGTCTCTCACAGTGGACATGCACCTACGATGACAATTTCAGACACTCCATGATTTCTAAGTGGGAGAACTTGCAAAATAGCAGGGTGTTCAAATACTTATTTTCTTCACTGTATGTATATATATATATATATATATATATATATATATATATATATATATATATATAACGTACAGGCCAAAAGTTAGTCCCACCTTCACCTCCAATGAGTTCCTTTATCTTCATGACTATTTCCATTATAGATTATCACTGAAGGCATCAGAACTATGAATGAACACATGTGGAGTTATGGACTTAACAACAAAGTAGAAATACCTGAAAACATGTCTTATATTCTGGTTACTTAAAAAGTTTCTTGCAGAAGTCAGGTTGATACACAGCCGACAGCCTATTGGACGACTGGTAGAATTCATATTATGGCAAGAACCAATCAATCAAGAGAAGAGAAACGAGCGGCCATCATTACTTTAAGAAATGAAGGGCAGTCGGTCCGGAAAATGGTGAAAACTTAGAATGTGTCCCCAAGTGCAGTCGCAGAAACCATCAAGCACTACAACGAAACTGGCTCACATGAGGACCCCCCCCAGGAAAGGAAGACCAAGAGTCCCCCCCAATAGCAGCTAGGAAACCACGGCTAAGGAGAGGCAACGAGGCTAGGAAACCACGGCTAAGGAGAGGAAACAAGGCTAGGAAACCATGGCTAAGGAGAGGAAACAAGGCTAGGAAACCATGGCTAAGGAGAGGAAACAAGGCTATGAAACCACTGCTAGGAGAGGAAACAATGCTATGAAACCACTGCTAAGGAGAGGAAACAAGGCTAGGAAACCACTGCTAAGGAGAGGAAACAAGGCTAGGAAACCACGGCTAAGGAGAGGAACCAAGCCTAGGAAACCACTGCTAAGGAGAGGAAACAAGCAGAAGAGATTTGTTTGGACCAGAAACACAAGGAATGGACATTAGACCAGTGGAAATCTGGGCTCTGGTCTGATGAGTCCAGGTTTGAGATCTTTGGTTCCAACCGCCGTGTCTTTGTGACGGAGAAAAGGTGACGGATGGATTCTACATGCCTGGTTCCCACCGTGGAGCATGGAGGAAGGAGGTGTGATGGTGGGGGGGGGGGGGGGCTTTGCTGGTGACCCTGTTGGGGGTTTATTCCAAACTGAAGGCATCCTGAACCAGCATGGCTACCACAGCATCCTGAACCAGCATGGCTACCACAGCATCCTGAACCAGCATGGCTACCACAGCATCCTGAACCAGCATGGCTACCACAGCATCCTGAACCAGCATGGCTACCACAGCATCCTGAACCAGCATGGCTACCACAGCATCCTGAACCAGCATGGCTACCACAGCATCCTGAACCAGCATGGCTACCACAGCATCCTGAACCAGCATGGCTACCACAGCATCCTGCAGCGGCATGCCATCCATCCGGTTTGCGTTTAGTTGGACCATCATTTATCTTCCAACAGGACAATGACCCCAAACACCCCTCCAGGCGGTGTAAGGGCTATTTGACCCAGAAGGAGAGTGATTTTAGTGCTGCGCCTCCACAGTGCCCGGACCTGAACCCAGTCCAGATGGTTTGGGGAGACCTGGACCGCAAAGGGCCGACAGGTGCTGAGCATTCTGGGAACTCCTTCAAGACTGTTGGGAACCATTTCCGGTGACGACCTCTTGAAGCTCATCAAGAGAATGCCAAGAGTGCAACGCAGTAATCAGAGCAAAGGGGGGGGGGGGGGTACTCTGAAGAAACTAGAATATAAGACATGTTTTCAGGTATTTCTACTTTGTTGTTAAGTCCATAACTCCACATGTATCCATTCATAGTTCCGATGCCTTCAGTGATAATCTACAATGGAAATAGTCATGAAGATAAAGGAACTCATTGGAGGAGAAGGGGAACTAACTTTTAGCCTGTACTGTGTGTGTATCTTATTAGATTATTATTTTAATATCCCTGCTGACCCCCCCCCCCGTCCTGGTGGATCAGAGCTCCACAGACTATTACTCATATGTGTAATAAATATGTGTGTGTGTGTGTGTGTGCGTGTGTGTGTGCGTGTGTGTGCGTGTGTGTGCGTGTGTGTGTGTGTGTGTGTGTGTGCATGTGTGTGTGTGTGTGTGCATGTGTGTGTGTGTGTGTGTGTGTGTGTGTGTAGGTGCTGTCCCTGCCTCACCGTAGGTTGGTGTGCTGCTGTCAGCTGTTCGAGGTTCCTGATCCAAACCGAGGTCAACGGAGCGGCGTCCACCAGAGAGAGGTCTTCCTCTTCAACGACCTGCTCATGGTATAAGCTGCGTGTGTGTGTGTGTGTGCGTGTGTGTGTGTGTGTGTGTGTGTGTGTGTGTCTTCCTGCAGGAAACAGCTGATGGTGTCTTCCTGTAGGAAACAGCTGATGGTGTCTTCTTCTAGGAAACAGCTGATGGTGTCTTCTTCTAGGAAACAGCTGATGGTGTCTTCCTGTAGGAAACAGCTGATAGTGTCTTCATCCCATGTCTCCTTCATGTTGTCCTCAGGTGACGAAGATCTTCCAGAAGAAGAAGAGTTCGGTGACGTATAACTTCCGCCAGTCGTTTCCTCTGGTGGACATGCAGGTGCACACCTTCCAGAACACCTGTAAGCCCCCCCCCCCCCCCCCCGCTACAGATTATACCATCAGTACATTCATCATCACCATGCATCCGATCCGCTGAGTAAGCTGAGGGACATGACTCTCTCGTCCATCTGCTCCCTCCATCTGGCTCTGCTTCTCTCGCTTTGTTTTCACAGCTTTTTCTTTTTTGCACTCAACTCTCTATTTTTACCCTACAACACACACACATGCACATGCACGCAGGCAGACACACACACACACACGCACATGCACGCATGCAGAGACATGCAAACACACAGACACTGCTGTGTGTTGGTTGAAATATGAACATCTACTGCAGCGTTTCTCAGCCTCTAAAACCTTGACATTTGGGTTTTAAACTGTACTGTTTAAAACTGGACTGTTGTCTATCTGTTGTTGTTGTTGTTGTTGTTGTTGACTGCTCTGGGGTTGTGTATCTGTTGTGTATCTGTTGTTGTTGTTGTGGTTCTCCAGTGTGAGCTAAATGGGACGCGCCGTCCTGCAGTGACAACTGTGACCAGAACAGATTGTCTGTATGATTCATCAGCTGCTGGAGAGTGTAGTTGTGTGTGTGTGTGTGTACATGCGTGCGTGCATGGTGTGTGCGTGTGTGTGTGTGTGTACATACGTGCGTGCATGGTGTGTGTGCGTGTGTGTGTATGTGTGTGTGTTAGAGTGCGGATCGGGCCGGATTTTTCTGTCCGAGCCCGGCCCGCGTCCGACAGAGCAGTAACCGAACCCGACCCGAGCCCGACAGGCATTAAGATATTTCTGTCCGAGCCCGACCCGAGCCCGACAGTTAAAATCTCATTTGTTTCTCATACTAATGACACATGTCCGTTTGTTTGTGTGAAAGCCACTTTTATTAAGCAATGGTAGGAAGGCATTGGGAAATGTCAACAGATGAGCATCAATGCACAGCTGACTTTCCTTCGTTTTCAATAGTTTTAAAATCTCCTGCGGCCAACTTCTTTTTAACATCTTCCATCGTTGCGCTGCCACATGGAGCTTAATACGCACGTCTTTGGTTGTCACAGCAACAGGAAGACGGATGTTAGGGTAATATTTGACATTTATTTTAAGCTGTTTTAAATTCTAAATGTTCAATGCCTTATCGCGCTGATGTGACCGAGCCCGACCCGAACCCGAGCATCCTTTCTAAACATCTGTCCCAACCCGGCCCGACCCGTCGGGTACCGTCGGGCTCGGGTCGGGCTCGGGTCGGGTATCCATCCTCTAGTGTACATACGTGCGTGCATGGTGTGTGTGTGCGTGTGTTTGTGTGTGTGTTTTGTTTATTTATTTTTGTTTATTTCAAAGGATCCCCATTAGCTGACGCCAAGACGACAGCTAGTCTTCCTGGGGTCCAAACAATACATCCAAAAGACAATAAATACAACCAAAATTACTCACAAATATATCATGTATAAATTCACAAAAAAAACTAACAATACAAAAAGTACTAACAACCTAAATATAATAAAGAATAATATAGCACATGATACAACCACACTCAACCAATCCAGACAATATTATGATATCAAAAACAAATGTAGTCTAAGTCTTTTTTTAAAACCAGTTTTTCCCTTGGTGTCCCGAATCCCAACTGGAAGGTTTCTCCAATATACAGCTGACCTATAAAACACAGTCCTCTTCATACAGTCAGATTCAGGTAGTGGTAAAGAAATCTGTCGACTATTCACCCCTCTTGTATAATGTGAATGCATATCTGAGCAATAAGTTATGTTATCATAAAGAAATTTAGGAATCCCAGTATTAATAATTCCATGAAAATATACCAACATATTAACAGATAGTCGATGATTGACCTCCAACCAAGCAAGACCTTCATGCATCTCTGCAACCCTAGTTCTCAAAGAACCACCAAGAACCAGTCTTGCAGCCTTATTTTGTGCAACTTGTAATTTTTTTAAATGACTGCTTGATGCCGCAGACCATACAACAGAACAATAATCCAAATGACACAAAACCAATGAACAAACAACACGCCTAACCAACTGGAATGTTAAAAAC
>CM057243.1:2583214-2588214 GCA_029931835.1 Etheostoma nigrum | reverse complement strand
AGCAGCCTGGCAAGCGGGAGACCAAACAAACGCTTTTAAGGGGCTTACGAGACCCGTGAGAGGAACCACCACATCAGAAAAATTGCGACAAAAACCACGGTAATATCCACACATTCCAAGAAAACGACGCAATGCTTTCTTGGACTGTGGGACCGGAAAATCAACAATCGCTTGCACTTTTTCAGCTAAAGGACGCACCTGGCCCTGACCTACCTGCTTACCCAAATAACTAACAGTGGCTCTTCCAAACTCACATTTCGCGAGGTTAACAGTGAGGGAAGCCTCACGAAGACGGCTAAAAATAAGGGACAGTGTATTAAGATGTTCAGTCCACTCAGAGGAGTACGCAACAACATCATCCAAATACACTTCGCAACTTTCGACGCCAGATAAAACAATGCGCATTAACCGCTGAAAAGTAGCGGGTGCATTACGCAACCCGAATGGCATGACAGTATACTGGAGGAAAGTATCAGGTGTAACGAATGCTGATATCTCCGAGGCCCTTGGTGTTAAAGGAACTTGCCAGTAACCTTTTAACAGGTCCAGCTTCGTCACATAATTGGCGGAGCCTACCCGGTCTATGCAATCCTCCATCCTGGGAAGCGGAAAAGAATCGGGTTTAGTAACGGAATTCACTTTGCGGTAATCGTTACAAAAACGAGGGGTATTGTCAGGTTTTGGGACTAAAACACAGGGTGAGCTCCACGCACTCATACTGGGAACAGCCAACCCATGCTCAACCAGATAACTCACCTCCTGCTGCATCATAGCTCTTTTCGACGGGTTCACTCTATATGCGTGTTGCTTTATGGGTTTGTGGTCCTCTACATCAATGTCATGATACAGGACCGACGTTTGACTAGGATGGTCAGAGAAAAGCAATAGGTTATCTTCAATCAAGGTTACGATATCCGCACGGGCCGAAACAGACAAATGGGACAAAAAGTCCTCCAAGTTACACAGTACTTCAGAATTTTTTAAACGAGCGGCCGGCATCAAACCACTTTTCTCTGCTAGACCATCATCAGTCAGACTGTACGGAGGAGCAGACACGGACATCACAGGCGCAGCGGGAGACGGCGTGGAATCTGTCACTCTGGAAAAGTAATGTTTCAGCATGTTAACATGACATACTCTCGATTTTCTCTTCCGGTCTGGAGTTAGCACAACGTAGCCTGTGTCACTGATTTTCCTATCCACTATATATGGACCCGAAAACCGAGACTGCAGACTGGATCCAGGTAACGGAAGCAGCACCAAAACTTTCTCACCTGATTTAAAAACACGAAGAACAGACTTTTTGTCATAGCGACGCTTCATTTTAACCTGACTGCGTGTCATGTTATCACGGGCTAACTGACACACAACGTTAAGACGCTCACGAAAAGAACTGACATAATCAAGCACTTTATGCTCAGCTTTTGGCGACTCTGACAACCACTTATCTTTAAGAAGACGAAGAGGACCGCACACAGTATGACCAAACACCAACTCACAAGGACTGAAACCTAACGATTCCTGTGGAGTTTCACGCACGGCAAATAACAAAAGAGGGAGACCTTCATCCCACTCTTTGCTAGATTCGAGACAGTATTTTCGCAACATGGATTTCAAGGTTTGGTGGAACCTCTCAAGTGCGCCTTGGGACTCTGGATGGTAAGGACTCGACGTTACATGGTTAACTTTTAGCTCTTTCATCACTTGTGCGAACAGTTTGGACATAAAATTTGTACCTTGGTCACTCTGTATAATTTTAGGCAAACCAAAAGTTGTAAAGAATTTAACGAGCGCTTTCACAACTGGTTTTGCTCTGAGGGTGCGCAGAGGAATGGCCTCAGGATACCGCGTCGCGGCGCACATCACAGTCAAAATATACTTGTGTCCTGATTTGGTCCGTGGTAACGGACCCACACAATCTATTAATACTCGCTCAAACGGCTCACCAAGCACAGGGATTGGATGAAGTGGTGCCGGAGGAACAGGTTGATTGGGCTTTCCCACGACTTGACATGTGTGACAGGTGCGGCAGTACTTTGTTACGTCAGACTTTAACCCGGGCCAAAAGAAATTGCGCAACACACGGTGATACGTTTTTTTAACACCCAGGTGTCCAGCTAAACTGGAATCATGTGCAAGACTCAAGATCTGTGCACGATAGACTGTCGGCACCACCACCTGGTTTACAACGCGTATCTCACTGGAGTCAGGACTCCACCGTCGCATCAAGACACCGTTGTCCAGAAAAAAACCACGCTTGCAGTCATCCTCAGCGGCTACAACAGAGGACAGACACAAAGTTAAAGACGGATCATTCATCTGAGCATCAATTAACATTTCTCGGGTCACGTTTAAACTCAGGCCTAGGTCAGCAGGAAAAAGATCAAACTGGTTGACACATTTAGTTATTTTTTCACACTTTGTTACATTTTCAGTAGCAAGGGACACTCCCTCATCTAATGTAGCCATAAACGACTCAGATAAATCAACAGCTTTACCGAATTTACGAGCCTGTGCTCGCGTAATGGCACACACAGGAAACAGAGATGGCACAGACAAAGCAGAAGAGTCAGAGGGGGTGCAGCAAACAGGCGCAACCGAAACGGGATCAGTAACTACTTCAGGCAGAGGAAACACTTTCCCTCCGGCCAAATCGTTACCCAAAATAAACGAAATGCCACTAATCGGAAACTGCGGAAGCACGGCGACCTTCACTTGTCCAGACACAAGCGCTGAATGCAAGTAGATCATATGAAGTGGGGCGTTAAGCTCACTCATTTTGATTCCCCACACTAACAAATCGGAACAACACGACGTTTCATTTGAGAGTGGCAGAACATTAGCCAGTATGAACGAATGATAGGCGGCTGTATCTCGAAGAATAGTTACCGGCACTTTATCCGATTCTTCGCCAGTAACAGAAACAAATCCATGAGTCACAAATGGCCTAAAACGAGGGTCAACTTCCGTGAGAATCGCTTCAGTCAAAGACTCAGTGTGTTTTACAGGTGAGGACGCAGCGTTTATAAACCCCACACCTGCAGGATGTTTAAAGGTCTTGTGTGGTGCTTTCTTTTTAAGAGCCGGACAAACTGCAATCAAATGGCCTGGCTCGTGGCAATAAAAACACTCGCGGCCCTCACCCGCAGCTGGTGAGGTGCTTTTCCGCATCATCCTTGGCGAGCGATTTCTACGTTCGGGCAAAACACGTGAACCAAAGTTTGCCGGCGTAGAAAAAACACTTTTATGGGTCAAAATGAATTCATCAGCCAACACAGCCGCTTTCGCTACCGATGACTCTTTTTGTTCGTTCAAATAAACAACAATGCGCTCAGGTAAACACTTTTTAAATTCCTCGAGCAGGATCAGCTCTCTAATCTCCGCCATAGTTTTAACATTACACGATTGACACCATTTGTCAAACAGAACGCTCTTGTCACGCACAAATTCAACATACGTCTGGTTAGCGGTTTTCTCACTATTTCTAAATTTTTGTCGATATGCTTCGGGGACCAACTCATAAGCCTGCAACACAGTCTTTTTCAATGTTTTATAGTCAAGACTATCCTCAATAGAAAGACTGGCACATACTTCTTGAGCTTTCCCCACTAATTTGCACTGGAGGAGAAGGGACCAAGACTCTTTGGGCCAACTGAGGGCAGCCGCTATTCGTTCGAAAGCGCTGAAATACGAGTCAACCTCGGACTCACGAAATGGAGGAACTAGAGCAATGTGCCTACTAATGTCAAAGGCCGGAACAGAAACATTACTGCGGTCAAGAGGAGACATCGGGGTGGAGACTACAGGGTTACCTCTTTCCAGCTCGAGAGCTCTGACCCGCAGATGCATGGCTTGCACTTCCAGCTGTCTGTTTTGCACTTCCAGCTGTCTGTTTTTGGTCTCTACCTCCTTTATTTGGAGGGTAATGCGGAGATCCTCTGTGGTCATGTGACCCATGAGAGGATCCGTGACCGGCTCAAGTCCCACACCAGTAGCGAGCATGCCAACAGCCCCCGCCGCTTTCACCTCCGCCATCAGTGCGTCACTCGCCGCGTCACCCGCAGCAGCCGTATCAGCAGCCGGGTCAGGCAAGACGCCCCGCTCCACCAACTCTGCACACAGAAATTGTTTTAGTTCCGCCTTATTGGCACCGTAAGACACTTGCACTTCATAATGATTTGCCAACAACAACAGGTCCGTTTTTCTGCATTTCTCAATCCTCGCCAATGAAGGTCTAGTCACAAACTCATCCAGTGAAAACTCCATAATTCCCCCCACACACAAAAAACAACGCCAACCAGAACACGAAACACACACGTCGCACCAAACCGGAAACAAAGCGCGACAAGAAAAGACGGAACGAGCCCCCAATTATGTTACGCCCCAGTCTAGGGGTGCCTAGGACGCAACACAACGTGGAATAACTTGCCCCATCTTCCCCGTCCCCCAAGCAGCCACAAAACATATGTGTTGGTCCCAATATATTTATTGGACACAATCAGGTGTATGGTTCACATAATAGTGAAATAAACAAAGATATAACGTAACTAAACTATAGGGTGGCCTAAGATCTAAACAACAAACAAAACAACCCTGTCTGGAAAGTAAAAAAGGTAACCTAACAAACCATAAAGGCCAAAAGAATAACAATAACTTACCTTCCTAACTAAAGTAAACAGGAGAAAACTAAACACATTCAAAGGTCCACCCATACAATTAGAAACTGAACTATACATCAACAAAAGACACAATGTGGCAGTTTGGGAGGCGAGGAGAGATGGCGAACGCCTGCTGGCTTCCCTCTGTCTCTCTCTCTTTCTCTCTCTCTGGTGTCGTCGCCATGTTGCTCCCTTAAATAGGCGGTGGTACACAGCTGCCGCCAATCCCAGGTAGCTGCCTCCACCAATCAGCTGCAGGCCATGGCACAGCCTATTTACATGGAAGGAAAAACAGGGCAGGCACACACACACTACAACAAATACGACCCCAGTCGTAACACT
>CM057243.1:2488036-2582714 GCA_029931835.1 Etheostoma nigrum | reverse complement strand
CACATGACTAAAATCTGCACTTGACTCTAACTGATGGTTTTTCTCTCTCTCTCTCTCTCTCTCTCTCTCTCTCTCTCTCCCTCTCCCCCTCCTCCCCCTCCCCCCAGGGCTCCATCATCTCCAGCCCCCGGCCCCCCCCCATCGCCCCCTGCTGGCTGCAGCGTTGTCCTACAGCCCCATGATGGTCCCCTCATCTCCAGCAGCCTACCGGCCCCACCGCCCTACTCAGAGCCCCGGTACAGGGGTGGGGGGTGGGCCGGGGCTCTGTCACACCCAGGGGGGGTCGCCCCCTCCCCGCTCGTGAGCGGGGGAGGGGCTGGGGGAGGAGGAGGGATGGCAGGCGGGGGGGGAGGCCCAACTGGCGGCGGCCTGCTGGGGAACTTCTTCGGCAGCCGCCGTGGCAAAGTCCCCGGTCCTCTGACGATGACATCACCGAGTCCAGTGGGTCCGTCGAGTCCCCTGATGATCTCATCGCCCCCCCACTACCCCGCCCCCGCCCCCCCCATCCCCCACCCCTCCTCCCCTTCTCCATGCCCCTCCCCTTTGCCAAACCTCGCCCAGTCGGACTTGGGAGGGGTTGGAGGGGGGCCTTCCAAGCTCCAGGCTCTGCACGCTCAGTATTGCCACGGCAACAGTGGAGGAGGCGGAGTCAGTGTTACCGGGCAGCAGCAGACGCCCCCGCCCCCCTACCACCACCACCACCGCTACCATGTGCAGAGCGTCCCGCAGCACCACGCCGCCCTGGCGCACAGGTTCTCCGCCCCCCCGCGCCGCCAGGCCCCGTCCAGCTGCGCCACCGCGCAGAGGATGCAGCACGGCGGGGGGCAGCACCCCCGCTACAACCTGGGCTTCATCACGCCACCGCCGCTGTCCCCACACTCCCCCGTCACCCCCACCACTCCGCACGGACTCTACCACTCGCACCCGGCGGGGGGGCGTCCGGGTGGAGGTGGCAAGCTGCCGCTGACCCTCTCGCACTCGCAGCCGCACCCGCACGCTCACACACACTTGCACAACCACGGCGTGCACACACACTCCCCCCTCAGCCCCTCCCCCTCCGCCGCCCCGTCCACCCACTTCATCTTCTCCACGCCGCCGCCGCAGACGCCCTCGGCGCGCCTCGTCACGCAGACGCCCCCGCAGCCCTACGCGCCGCAGTACCCGCTGACCTCCGCCATCCCTCCCCCGCCGCCGCACTCCCCGCTGCCGCCGCCGTCCAGCGCCGCCACCTCCCTGCACCCGGGGGCCGCGGGGGGCCAGGGGGGCAAATCCAAACCCGTCAGCCGGATCAGCACGGTTGTGTGAGGAGGAAGAAGCCGAGGACGGCAGTGCGCCCCTCGGCAGTGAGCCACCGGGGGGCGGCGAGGGGGAGGAGGACAGGAAGAGGAAGGCACGTGAATCAAAATGGACGCTTGGCGAGGAAGAGGGCGCTGAGGGCGGGGAATAGGAAGCTCCTCAGTCTGTGTTATTTCCACATCCACTTCCCCCGCAGGTAGAGACCAGAGACCAGAACGGACCCCAACCACCAGCCGTCTCAGTGAGGATCTCCTCCAGCGGCCATGTTTGTAGTTCTGTCCTGACAGGAAGTGTTTATGTCCAATGTGAGTCAGACTTGGTGGACAAATGGTTCAGGGACCAGTGCCTGGGACACGAGGGTTAGCTAGCGCTCAATGCTAACATTCGATGCTAATGCTCGATACTAACGCTCGATGCTGTACGCAATCACTTGATGGGACAGTTCCGTACTTTAGCCTGAGAACGCAGCGAGTACTTTAGCCTGAGAACGCAGCGAGTACTTTAGCCTGAGAACGCAGCGAGTACTTTAGCCTGAGAACGCAGCGAGTACTTTAGCCTGAGAACGCAGCGAGTACTTTAGCCTGAGAACGCAGCGAGTACTTTAGCCTGAGAACGCAACGAGTACTTTAGCCTGAGAACGCAACGAGTACTTTAGCCTGAGAACGCAACGAGTACTTTAGCCTGAGAACGCAGCGAGTACTTTAGCCTGAGAACGCAACGAGTACTTTAGCCTGAGAACGCAACGAGTACTTTAGCCTGAGAACGCAACGAGTACTTTAGCCTGAGAACGCAACGAGTACTTTAGCCTGAGAACGCAGCGAGTACTTTAGCCTGAGAACGCAGCGAGTACTTTTACTATATTCCAAAAAATCACACTAGTCTTGCACCATTTTGTTTTCCGCACACAAAGCACTTAGTTACGGTTGCCGAGCAGCGCGGCGGTTAGCGCTGCCATGGTGCAGTCTCTGTGTCTTAGACAGGCGTGCATGACCTGTGCCATAGCTAGCGAGTGTCGGTGTGTCTCTTATACTTGATATGCGGGGGGGGGGGGTTTAATAACTAACTAACTATAATAAGCCATTGTAACAAACCCCATGGAGGTGTCTTTGGACCTTCGTGGTCTGAGTTAGAGCCTTGAGTGTTTGTGGGTTACAGGGTCCAGCAGGGGGCGCTACAGCCTGGTGTCAGATTGGGACTTTAAAATAACAAATTATTCTTTTAATATTATTATTATTTGAGTGGGTTTCCCCTGCAAGAGTCCCAGCATATTTAAAAGCCTGAATTTCTGAGAAATAATAATATATGTCAACTTGTATTTCATGCTCTGTGTTGTATGCGTCCCTCTGTGTTGCCGGGAGACTACGCTGGAAGGTGCCAAACAGGGTGCAGTCTGGGAAATAGAGTCTGTTGGTTCACGGGCTCGTCTGCCTTTGATAAAAAGAGTTCTTTGAGGTCACGTTAAATAAGATATAATAATAATAATAATGTCATTTATAATCCCTGGAAACGTTTCACCCTCCTGTTGACCCTGTTTTACAAAAGGGGTCTATATCATAATCACACATCGTAAAACAAATGATCAGTTCACTACTTTAAATTAATTTGGGTGTTTTATTTAACAGCATAGCATTTGAAAACAAATGATAAAAGAAAAAACCGTGGGAAAGATGCAGAAAGTGACATAAATGACAGAGGGAGGGATGGTAAGATATGAAATGATCTGAGGAAATATTCCTTAGAATATAAAGACAATCCAGCTCTGAACCAGTTATGTAATGATTGATTGTATTCATTCAGAATGAGATGTATTATTGTTTCCTGCATTATTTTACACCTTTCTCTATTTCAGATTTCTTTTTTATTTAAAAATCTACTAAGTTTTTAATTTCTTTTTTTAAGATTATTCGGGAGATTGGTCTCCCTGTGGACCTAACTCCATCTGAAGGGACTAACATCTCACGGGACACTGAGGGAAATATTCTTGAGTCCTTGTTTATGTGCAGCCTGCCAGTATTAAAGGGCTGATAGCGGTTCTCCCCCCCCCCCCCCCCCCCCGAACTATCTAACCAGCCATGTGTTCTCCTCCAGCGCTCGTTGCTTTCCTCTCAACGTGGCAGCTTTTCTCCTAATGTCAGATTCTACCAGCTGGGGGATTGTGGGAAATCCCTGTGATGTTGTGAATGCAAACGTTAATGACATGATTTTAGTTTCCATGTGATAGCGTGTAGATATTACCTGTACAGTTTGCTCTGTTTCCAACAGCGTCAACCTGTAACTGAGGTTCACAAATGCTCGAACTAACAACACAAACGCTCTAAAAACGTTCATCAGGGTTCTTCACGAGAAAAACAAAACTATAAAGGTTTTGTTGAAGCCTTTTGTTTTCTACGTTTGGGGGATTATAATAAATAGGCGGAGTTCCTCAGGGAACTGTCCTGGGTCCCCTGTTTGTTTTCTAGGTTTGGGGGATTATAATAAATGGGCGGAGTTCTTCTGGGAACTGTCCTGGGTCCCCTATTTGTTTTCAATTTGAAGAACCCCTTTGACTTTTCAGAGTGTGTTACCGATATTATTATCAATATTGTTGTGTGACAAGCTTCTGCTAACATAACGTACTCCTTGGGCTGTTTAGTATTTTTAGCATTTTTAATTTTGTTATGTGCTTACGAGAGTGAGATGATTTGTTTTTTACTAATTTGCGCATCTTACGGAAGTACTAAAACTATTTTAATTTTGAATATGTTTAAAACAAAACCAAGTATCTTCTGTGACTAACATACAACTAATTCTAATATTTTTAATACAGACTGTGATAATTGTCACAATGCCTCTCATGAACCTTTAAATGCAACAAGCAACACTTCTGCTACCCAACAACTGTTTAAAACCACAAACGCAAAATATATGTTGAGCTTCTAGGAACTGGTGTGGGCCGTTGGGTCCCAGCGTGGATTTGCACACACCTTCAGAATCGCTGGTTCGGTGTCTCTCATCGTCAGATACCGACGCACAAATCACCATGTAGTGCAAGGCCGCCCAACTTACAGGAAGTAGAATGTGTCCCCTACAGGAAGTAAAGTTTAGTGTCTGTATGGTAAGACTTTCAGGACTTTCACCCTGCAGGAAAGCGAGGTTGATGTCCCGTTCTTGTCCTGCGTAACACTAAAACGTAAATGTGCACATGAGAACAAATCAGTCCCGACCAGAGCGTCCAATATCTCCGTGGATGGAGATATCCACGGAGAGATTTTGCGGTGTGTGTGTGCCCCCCTCCGACCCACACAAACGTTTCCTACGTCAGCCCCCCCTGGGTGGAGGTATGACGTCCAGCCTCATGTCTTAGCCAGAGGGAGTAGCGGTGTTGTGTAACGGTCCAGTCTGGTTAGGGTCAGACTCCAAAACTACTGAGTTAGGTTGGCATACAGATGGAGGGCGGGGTTACCATGGTGACCCTAAAGTTAAAATAGCTCTCTGACTCCTTTTCTTTTCTAACGGGACGTGGACCCCGGTCTCCTGGGGGACAGTCCCCAACAACTAATAATAAGAACACAAATTGGCAGATTAATCGACATTAAAATGAATCGGTAGCACATTGAGGACATTTGGGATTTGACAATTGGTTGCAGAACAACAACAACAACCCTTATAATTCAAAAAAATCTTTATTTTAAAATATGTTGCTTGATTTTTTTAATTCTGGAGTTTTTTTAATGTGTTGAAATAAATTGATTAAATGCTCATTCTCGGTGATTAGCAATCTGTTGCAAGTCTCTGCAAGCAGAGTTTTATTGAAAATCCTAAAATCAAGAGGCCTGGGAGGCAGGAAATGGGAACTCGAACCCTGGCTCTCTGCCTAGAGGCATGCAGCTCTATGTGAATGTGCGCCTGCTGTACCACTGAACCAACCCGGCCACACAGATGTTTTGATTTCTCTCTGCCTCTCTGGGTTTGCATGTATCACAGTATCTGCACTGAATGAAGCTGTACTATAGACATGAATGTACATAACCATCGCCGTATGAAAATAACAATGTGAGTCCCTTTGCTCCACAAGACAGAGATGTGACATCATCACATCAGCTGGTGCAGGTGCAGTTAAAGGGTTGCTCCGCGGAGCTCTGCGG
Organism: Etheostoma nigrum; assembly: GCA_029931835.1. Lineage (NCBI taxonomy): Eukaryota > Metazoa > Chordata > Actinopteri > Perciformes > Percidae > Etheostoma > Etheostoma nigrum. The sequence goes on along the minus strand of CM057243.1, from coordinate 2,577,294 downwards.
AGAAACAGGTGTAACGTTCATAATGTCGAGCAAAGAGAGACTGGAGTAGTCCTTGTAAAATTGTACGAGTACCGTGTCAAATATATATCAACAGAGACGACATTATTTTAAAAATTATGTATGAAGAATTTTAGCTGTGTATATAAATATATATTACTTGTACTTTTGTTTTTGAAATTGCAGAAATATGATGAAAAAGTGGAAATATTTATTGCTCTAAAGATATAAAAACAATCTGTTCATGTTGATGGAAAGACGTGTCCTGTGTTGTTTGGCACACACACACACACACACACACACACACACAGACAGACAGAGACAGACAGACAAACAGACAGACAAAGACACACTCACAGACAGACAGACAGAGACACACATACACACACATACACACACTGACAGACAGACAGACAGAGACACAGACACACACACACAGACAGACAGAGACACACATACACACACAGACAGACAGACAGACACATACACAGACACACACACACAGACAGACAGAGACAGACAGACAGACAGAGACACACATACACACACAGACAGACAGACAGACACACACAGACAGACAGAGACACAGACACACACACAAACACACACAGACAGACAGAGACACACATACACACACACAGACAGACAGACAGAGACACACACAGACAGACAGAGACAGACAGACAGACAGACAGAGACACACACACATACACACACACACACACATACACAGACAGACAGACACACACACTCACACAGACATGTTTGTGATCAACTGATAATAATAGTAGTAATAATAATAATACTAATAACAACAAAGTATTCGGTCTTCATTTATTCGCATAAAAAAGTGTTTTTGTTTTTACTTGGGCGCTATGACGTGTTTCCGGTCCAACCGGAAGTGCTTCTCGGTGTTGTCACAGTGCGGAACGTGGTGAGTTAACGGCACAACCCGAACCTAATAATATATAATAATACATAATACCGTGAATATAGTAACCGGGGCAACTAACGGTAGGCTAGCGTAGAGCTAATGCTAACGTTAGCTGGTTGTCGGTCATTGAAGAGCACCGGGTTTCACAGGTTAGCTGTTAACTGTTAGCTGTTACCTGTTAGCTGTTACCTGTTAGCTGTTACAGGTTAGCTGTTACCTGTTAGCTGTTAAAGGTTTGCTATTAACTGTTAGCTGTTACAGCTTAGCTGTTAGCTGTTACAGGTTAGCTGTTACCTGTTGGCTGTTACAGGTTAGCTGTTAACTGTTAGCTGTTACAGCTTAGCTGTTAGCTGTTACAGGTTAGCTGTTAACTGTTAGCTGTTACAGGTTAGCTGTTACCTGTTAGCTGTTACAGGTTAGCTGTTACCTGTTAGCTGTTAAAGGTTTGCTATTAACTGTTAGCTGTTACAGCTTAGCTGTTAGCTGTTACAGGTTAGCTGTTACCTGTTAGCTGTTACAGGTTAGCTGTTAACTGTTAGCTGTTACAGGTTAGCTGTTACCTGTTAGCTGTTAAAGGTTAGCTATTAACTGTTAGCTGTTACAGCTTAGCTGTTAGCTGTTACAGGTTAGCTGTTAGCTTTCACAGGTTAGCTGTTAGCTTTTCAGGTTAGCTGTTAGCTGTCACAGGTTAGCTGTTAGCTGTTACAGGTTAGCTGTTACCTGTTAGCTGTTACAGGTTAGCTGTTACCTGTTAGCTGTTACAGGTTAGCTGTTACCTGTTAGCTGTTACAGGTTAGCTGTTACCTGTTAGCTGTTACAGGTTAGCTGTTACCTGTTAGCTGTTAAAGGTTTGCTATTAACTGTTAGCTGTTACAGCTTAGCTGTTAGCTGTTACAGGTTAGCTGTTACCTGTTAGCTGTTACAGGTTAGCTGTTAACTGTTAGCTGTTACAGGTTAGCTGTTACCTGTTAGCTGTTAAAGGTTAGCTATTAACTGTTAGCTGTTACAGCTTAGCTGTTAGCTGTTACAGGTTAGCTGTTAGCTTTCACAGGTTAGCTGTTAGCTTTTCAGGTTAGCTGTTAGCTGTCACAGGTTAGCTGTTAGCTTTTACAGTTTAGCTGTTTCAGGTTACATGTTAGCTGTTAGCTGTTTCAGGTTACAGGTTAGCTGTTACAGGTTACAGGTTAGCTGTTACAGGTTGTCTGTTACAGGTTACAGGTTAGCTGTTGCAGGTTACAGGTTAGCTGTTACAGGTTATCTGTTACAGGTTAGCTGTTACAAGTTAGCTGTTAGCTGTTAGCTGTTACAGGTTAGCTGTTAGCGGTTACAGGTTAGCTGTTACAGGTTAGCTGTTAGCTGTTACAGGGTAGTTGTTACAGGTTAGCTGTTAGCTGTTACAGGTTAGCTGTTACAGGTTACAGGTTAGCTGTTACAGGTTACAGGTTAGCTGTTAACTGTTACAGGTTAGCTGTTACAGGTTAGCTGTTAGCTGTTACAGATTAGCTGTTAGCTGTTACAGGTTAGCTGTTACAGGTTACAGGTTAGCTGTTAGCTGATACAGGTTAGCTGTTAACTGTTACAGGTTAGCTGTTACAGGTAAGCTGTTAGCTGTTACAGGTAAGCTGTTAGCTGTTACAGGTTAGCTGTTATCTGTTACAGGTTAGCTGTTACAGGTTAGCTGTTAGCTGTTACAGGTTAGCTGTTACAGGTTCGCTGTTAGCTGTTACAGATTAGCTGGGGTTCAAGGGGTAAGTTTAAGGGGGTAGGGGTAAGATCAGCCTGGAGAACAGCGACAGCTACATGTAATGTCCTGTAATTCTCTTATCTTTAATTTGAAAGGAACCGTTGTCTTTGTCCCTCAGAGCGTCTCCATGTCTGTGCTGTGATTGGCTGGTGGGTCCCAGTCTGTGCTGTGATTGGCTGGTGGGTCCCAGTCTGCGCTGTGATTGGCTGGTGGGTCCCAGTCTGTGCTGTGATTGGCTGGTGGGTCCCAGTCTGCGCTGTGTTTGGCTGTGATGGCAGGTCCGGAGCTGCTGCTGGACTCCAGCATCCGGGTCTGGGTGGTGCTCCCCATCGTCTTCATCACCTTCTTCGTGGGGATCATCCGTCACTACGTCACGCAGCTGCTGCACAGTGACAAGAAGGTCGACCTGGAGGCGCTTTCTGACAGGTGAGTGTGTGTGTGTGTGTGTGTGTGTGTGTGTGTGTGAGTGTGTGTGAGAGCGTAGGTGTGTGTATGTCTGTGTGTGTGTGTGTGTGTGAGTGTGAGAGCGTAGGTGTGTGTATGTCTGTTTGTGTGTGTGTGTGTGTGTGTGTGTGTGTGTGTGTGAGTGTGAGAGCGTAGGTGTGTGTATGTCTGTGTGTGTGTGTGTGTGAGCGTAGGTGTGTGTATGTCTGTGTGTGTGTGTGTGTGAGTGTGAGAGCTTAGGTGTGTCTTTGTGTGTATGCGAGAGTGTGTGTGTGTGTTTGTAAGAGTGTGCCGGTGCTTGTTGTATCTGATGGTGTGTGTGTGAGAGTGCGTGTGTGTGTGTGTGTGTGTGAGCGTAGGTGTGTGTATGTCTGTGTGTATGTGAGCGTGTGTGTGTGTGTGTGAGAGAGCGTGCGTGTGTGTGCGTGTGTATGTGTGTGTGTGTGTGTGTGTGTGTGTGTGTGTACCTGTGTATGTGTGTATCTGATGGTGTGTGTGTGTGTGTGTGTGTATCTGATGGTGTGTGTGTGTGTGTGTGTGTATATGTGTGTGTCTATCTGATGGTGTGTGTGTATCTGATGGTGTGTGTGTGTGTGTGTGTGTGTGTGTGTGTGTGTATCTGATGGTGTGTGTGTGTATGTGTGTATCTGATGGTGTGTGTGTGTGTGTGTGTATCTGATGGTGTGTATGTGTGTGTGTGTATCTGATGGTGTGTGAGTGTGTGTGTATCTGATGGTGTGTGCGTGTGTGTGTGTGTGTCTATCTGATGGTGTGAGTGTGTGTGTATCTGATGGTGTGTGTGTGTGTGTGTGTGTGTCTATCTATCTGATGGTGTGAGTGTGTGTGTATCTGATGGTATGTGTGTGTATCTGATGGTGTGTGTGTGTGTGTGTGTCTATCTGATGGTGTGTGTGTGTGTGTGTGTGTGTGTGTCTATCTAATGGTGTGAGTGTGTATGTATCTGATGGTGTGTGTGTGTGTGTGTGTGTGTGTCTAACTGATGGTGTGTGTGTGGTGATATATCAGGATGTGCGTCCGTCTCTAATCTGAGGACGTGGGGGGGGTTTCAGCCAGGTGCTCCTGCGCAGCCGCATCCTCCGAGAGAACGGGAAGTACCTCCCCCGCCAGGTAAGACCAACCTCACCTGGACGTGATGTCATTTAACATCAGAATGTGTTAAATGACATCACGTCCAGGTAAGACCAACCTCACCTGGACGTGATGTCATTTAACATCAGAATGTTTTGTTTTTCTGTCTTTTCGTAGTTTTTCCCCAACATTTGTCCCATTTTTCAACGTTCTTTTGTCATAGTTGTGATATAGAACGTTTTTGTAAAAGGACAACTGGAGGGTTGATGCACGTTTCAGCAACCGGCCAATCACAGCGCTTTACCCATGTGGCCCGTTGGGTTCATGTTGCTATAGCAACACATGCACATCTCCAGGTCCGTGTTTCTAGATCGTTCCAGCCCACTGGAATCTGACATCTAATAATAATGCCATACAATTATTATATCGCAATACTCTGCCATATAATGCAATTATATCGCAATACTCTGCCATATAATGCATTTATATTGCAATACTCTGCCATATAATGCATTTATATTGCAATACTCTGCCATATAATGCATTTATATTGCAATACTCTGCCATATATTGCAATTATATCGCAATACTCTGCCATATAATTTATTATATTGCAATACTCTGCCATATAATGCATTTATATTGCAATACTCTGCCATATAATGCATTTATATTGCAATACTCTGCCATATAATGCATTTATATCGCAATACTCTGCCATATAATGCATTTATATCGCAATACTCTGCCATATAATGCATTTATATTGCAATACTCTGCCATATAATGCATTTATATTGCAATACTCTGCCATATAATGCATTTATATTGCAATACTCTGCCATATAATGCATTTATATCGCAATACTCTGCCATATAATGCATTTATATTGCAATACTCTGCCATATAATGCATTTATATTGCAATACTCTGCCATATAATGCATTTATATTGCAATACTCTGCCATATAATGCATTTATATTGCAATACTCTGCCATATAATGCATTTATATTGCAATACTCTGCCATATATTGCAATTATATCGCAATACTCTGCCATATAATTTATTATATTGCAATACTCTGCCATATAATGCATTTATATTGCAATACTCTGCCATATAATGCATTTATATTGCAATACTCTGCCATATAATGCATTTATATTGCAATACTCTGACATATATTGCAATTATATCGCAAGACTCTGCCATATAATTTATTATATTGCAATACTCTGCCATATAATGCATTTATATTGCAATACTCTGACATATATTGCAATTACATCGCAATACTCTGCCATACAATTTATTATATTGCAATACTCTGCCATCTAATGCATTTATATTGCAATACTCTGCCATATAATGCATTTATATTGCAATACTCTGCCATATAATGCATTTATATTGCAATACTCTGACATATAATCGCAATTTATTACCTTTTATTATTTATTCACAACTTCAAATTACGTCCCCAAAAGAAAACTTTGTCAACATGTTTCATCTAAAAAGAAACATTTCTGTTACACACACACACAGACACACACACACACACACACACACACAGAGAGACACACATACACACACACACACAGAGGCACACACACACACAGAGGCGCACACACACACACACACACACACACAGGCACACACACACACACACAGGCGCACACACACACACACATTGACACACAGACACATCATAACAGGATGATAAAATAACAAATATGAATAATGTGATATCCTGGTGGTTGTGTGGTGGTTATTGTGTGGTTATTGTGTGGTTATTCTGTGGTTATTCTGTGGTTATTCTGTGGTTATTGTGTGGTTGTCAGTCGTTCGCCATGAGGAAACATTACTTCAACAACGCAGAGACCGGCTTCTTCAAGAAGGTCAAGAGGAAGGTCGTCCCCAAGAACCCCATGACAGGTACTATTATTAGTATTAGTACTATTAGTATTATATATCATGTATTATTAAATTATATGTAATGTGTGTGTGTGTTCCAGACACCAGCATGTTGACTGACATGATGAAGGGAAACATGACCAACGTCCTGCCGATGATTGTGATTGGTGGATGGATCAACTGGGCCTTCTCTGGATTTGTCATCAGTGAGTTCTTCTGCTGTCACACTCACACACTCACACACACAAACTCACACACTCACACATATACTCACACACAGCATTAGAAGAAACCCCATTTAGTCTCCAGCTGGTAATGTGATGAATCTCAGTGTTATAAGATCTGAGAAGCTGACGTAGTTTTCTCTCTGATGATTATAGATCAGATGATTATAGACCAGGTGATTATAAATCAGCTGATTATGGGATGTGTGTGTGTGTTGTGTTGCAGCCAAGGTGCCGTTCCCTCTGACGCTGAGGTTCAAACCCATGTTACAGAGAGGCATCGACCTGCTGTCACTGGACGCTTCCTGGTAACACACACACACACACACACACACACTGCTGCTGTATTTATAAAGCGCTTTTACATCATACAGGAACCATTCACACACACCTGCTCATCAGATACACACTCACACACATCTACACATCTGCTCATCAGATACACACACACACATTCCCACTCCAGGTTCAGTGTCTTGCCAAAGGACACTTCGACAGAGCCAGGGATTGAACCACCAACCTTCCGATCAGCAGGCAACCGCTCTACTGAGCCACAACCGCCCCCAGTACACGCACATACACACACACACACACATACAGTACACGGACATATACATCAACACCCTCACCTCAAATAATATGTGTATCTGTGAAGTTAAATGTAATAACTTAATTGTTTTATAACAGACTGTTTCTATATATTCAGCCTGTATATATATAGTATTTGATATGAGTGTGTGTCCCTGCAGGGTGAGCTCAGCATCCTGGTACTTCCTCAACGTGTTTGGGCTGCGGAGCATGTACAGTCTCATCCTGGGACAGGACAACGGTCGGTCTACGCACACACACACACACACACACACACACACACACACAGACACACACACGTGTCCTTTACAGACACCGCAGGACTTTTTTTATTTTGTCATTGGGTTTTTGTTCAAAAGAATTTAAGTTTCATATCTTCAGTTTGTATTTTTCTAAATTTTATTACCAGAACTTTAATATATTTTGATGTTCTGTTGTAACAAAACAAATAATCATATTATTTTAGTGAGAACTCATAAATAACTAGAAAATGCTGAATAGTTGAACTGCTAAAGCTAACCTGGTTGAATAGCTTGAATCAGTAAAATTTGTAAGAATAACTGAAAAAGTAGAAATGGTTGTAATTAAGTGAATAACACCACTAATGTAAAAAGAAAACTAAACTAAATTGGAGAAATAGCTTAAATCAAGTCATCGTTGTTGTCTCGTAGCTGCCGACCAATCACGGATCATGCAGGACCAGATGACGGGCGCTGCCATGGCGATGCCCCCCGACCCCAACAAGGCTTTCAAGGTGAGACAGGAACAATGCCTCAAAATATCGTCTTTATTTGTGTGTGTATATATACATATATATATATATATATATATTAGGGGTGTGACGAGACGCTTACTCCACGAGACGAGACACATCACGAGATTGGGTTCACGAGAACGAGACGAGATTTTTACATTTTTTTTAAAGAAATCCTCGATGAAATATATGAATGGAAAATAGTTTTTTTATTCAACTGAAAAATCACAAAATGCAAAACAATTTAGGTGCATTTTGAAATCAACTATTAATGATGAATGTTATTTAACTTTTTTTTTTACTATTTTAATGAATTATATGCAGTAAAGGACGTGCAAACACTGCAAAATGTTTTGTATAAACTCTACCAACTGGCTTCTGTACAATTTCACACGAGAAATCTAACTCCTTTCCACAAACCGAACATAAAAAAATAAACAGTATAAATAAAATAAATGTGTAAATAACAGAAAAATAACACTTTAAATGCAAACAGTAAGTGTATCAATAACCAAAGTACTGCTCTCTCAAAACTACAAGTGCAAACAGAAACAAATTTTTTCTTCAAGCATGAAAAAGAGAGAAACTACACAGAACAGCCTAAGATATGGTCATGTTCTTTTTCAAGAATATAAGCATGTCGACTGTTTCTGGCAGCAGTTGAGACCTTTGGGCAGTAACTATGTCTCCTGCAGTAGAAAAAACACGCTCACTTTTAGAGTTGTTTGCCCTTTTAATGTTTTCGTCGCGGGTGCAGTAGTTAGTTAGAGCTGTGGTGGTGCTGTAAGTGTTTTTGCATAGTGCTCGTGTTAGCCGCGGTATACGGCATTTTTTTCTTACAATGTTTACATATTGTGTTCGTCTTGTCTGTCACTCTTTCGCCGTTTATCATTTCCGCAGGAAAACCAAAATGTTGCCACACAAATGATTTAAAAGTGGCAGGGGGATCTTCAATAGTAATTTCACGCTCCATCACGCTGACATCACATCGCCTCACGAGACAACTTTTCACCTCAACAAGAAATCTCGTCACCCTTAATATATATATATATATATATATATATATATATATATACAGTGAGGAAAATAAGTATTTGAACACGCTGCTATTTTGCAAGTTCTCCCACTTAGAAATCATGGAGGGATCTGAAATTGTCATCGTAGGTGCATGTCCACTGTGAGAGACATAATCTAAAAAAAACATCCAGAAATCACAATGTATGATTTTTTAATTATTTATTTGTATGATACAGCTGTAAATAAGTATTTGAACACCTGTCTATCAGCTAGAATTCTGACCCTCAAAGACCTGTTAGTCTGCCTTCAAAATGTCCACCTCCACTCCATTTATTATCCTAAATTAGATGCACCTGTTTGAGGTCGTTAGCTGCATAAAGACACCTGTCCACCCCATACAATCAGTAAGAATCCAACTACTAACATGGCCAAGACCAAAGAGCTGTCCAAAGACACTAGAGACCAAATTGTCCACCTCCACAAGGCTGGAAAGGGCTACGGGGACATGTCCAAGCAGCTTGGTGAAAAAAGGTCCACTGTTGGAGCAATCATTAGAAAATGGAAGAAGCTAAACATGACTGTCAATCTCCCTCGGACTGCTGGGACGTTCCTCTCGTCGGACGCTGGGTTCAAAGACGGCTGGGACCTTCCTCTCGCCGGACGCTGCGTTCAAAGACGGCTGGGACGTTCCTCTCGCCGGACACTGGGACGTTCCTCTCGCCGGACGCTGCGTTCATAGACGGTTGGGACGCAATCATTAGAAAATGGAAGAAGCTAAACATGACTGTCAATCTCTCCCTCGGACTGGGGCTCCAAGATCCATGCAAGGTAGCATCATGCTTTGGGGGTGTTTTTCTGCACATGGGACAGGGCGACTGCACTGTATTAAGGAGAGGAGGACCGGGGCCATGTATTGGAGATTTTGGGGAACAACCTCCTTCCCTCAGTTAGAGCATTGAAGATGGGTCGAGGCTGGGTCTTCCAACATGACAATGACCCGAAGCACACAGCCAGGAGAACCAAGGAGGGCTCTGGAAGAAGCAGATCAAGGTTCTGGGCAGCTGTATCATACAAATAAATAGTTAAAAAATCATACATTGTGATTTCTGGATGTTTTTTTAGATTATGTCTCTCACAGTGGACATGCACCTACGATGACAATTTCAGACCCTCCATGATTTCTAAGTGGGAGAACTTGCAAAATAGCAGCGTGTTCAAATACTTATTTTCCTCACTGTATATACACTACCGGTCCAAAGTTTGGGGTCACTTCTACATTTCCATACCACTCCATTATAGACAGAATACCTGCTAATTTGGGTGGGGGGGCTGATCTTTAATGCAATATCTACATTGCCCATTACCAGCAACCATTCATCCAATGTTCCAAAGGCACATTCTGTGTACTAATCTATCATTTAAAAATAAAAAACTAGAAAAACATTGGAGAACCATTTTACTATTATGTAAGCACATAATGTAATCTGATTACTGCCCTGGTTAAAAAAACAATGCAACTGATCTCAGCTGGCATTCTGTCTACAATGGAGTGCAATGGGAATTTCTATGGGACCCCAAACTTTTGACCGGTAGTGTACATCACACACCTACAGTTGTGCTCATAAGTTTACATACCCATAATAAAATTGGCTAAAAAGAGGAATAAAACAATCATCTTTTGGAAATTGATCTTAATGCTTTAATTAAACAATTATGTAAAATCCAACCTTTAAGGACACCAGTTTTCTTTGTGGATAAATAATGTATTGTGAATAAATAAATATTCTTCCTTAAAATACAGGGGGCATAAGTATACATACCCCTATGTTAAATTCCCATAGAGGCAGGCAGATTTTTATTATTAAAGGCCAGTCATTTCATGGAACAGGATACTATGCATCCTGATAAAATTCCCTTGGCCTTTGGAATTAAAATAGCCCCATATCATCATATACACTTCACCATAGCTAGAGATTGGCATGGTTCTATTTCAGTTAGACTAATAGTCGGTTTGATTTGCATTGAGAGATGATTTTATGGAAAGTATCCCATGCCAATCTCTAGCTATGGTGAAGTGTATATGATGATATGGGGCTATTTTAATTCCAAAGGCCAAGGGAATTTTATCAGGATGCATAGTATCCTGTTCCATGAAATGACTGGCCTTTAATAATAAAAATCTGCCTGCCTCTATGGGAATTTAACATAGGGGTATGTATACTTATGCCCCCTGTATTTTAAGGAAGAATATTTATTTATTCACAATACATTATTTATCCACAAAGAAAACTGGTGTCCTTAAAGGTTGGATTTTACATAATTGTTTAATTAAACCATTAAGATCAATTTCCAAAAGATGATTGTTTTATTCCTCTTTTTAGCCAATTTTATTATGGGTATGTAAACTTATGAGCACAACTGTATATATAGTTACTATATTTATATTATATAATTTTTTATGCTCCTGTTTTTTTTTGTCTCTGTCTCTCCCCCTGTTTGTCTGCCTGTCTCCCTGTGTGTGTCAGAGTGAGTGGGAGGCCCTGGAGATCCTGGACCACCATTGGGCCCTGGAGACCGTGGAGGACGACCTGATGTCCTCAGATCTCAACTTTGGGACTTTGTTCAGCCGGGACATGAAGTCGGCCATGTTGTAGAAAGCTCCGGAAGCCTCCTGTCCGACCAATCAGCACCTTCGTTATTAATATATGTAACTATATGGAGATTCAGTATAATGCCGGTGATTAAATAAAGCTACAGATCAGATGTCTGGAAGATATTCATATTTAATATTTAATATTACATCACACATGTTTCACTGTTAGAAATGACTCCAGGTGACTCAGTGATTCATGTAATAGCCAACTGATATATTATGATACGATATGATATATTCTATATTATTCTATAGTATTTAAGAAGTGGAGGCTAACGTTGGAGGAAAGCTTCAGGTTTTGTGTGTTGGGATTCTCTGGGACGGCTGGGACGTTCCTCTCGCCGGGCGCTGCGTTCAAAGACGGCTGGGACGTTCCTCTCGCCGGACGCTGCGTTCAAAGACGGCTGGGACGTTCCTCTCGCCGGACGCTGCGTTCAAAGACGGCTGGGACGTTCCTCTCGCCGGACGCTGCGTTCAAAGACGGCTGGGACGTTCCTCTTGTCGGACGCTGCGTTCAAAGACGGCTGGGACGTTCCTCTCGCCGGACACTGGGACGTTCCTCTCGCCGGTCGCTGCGTTCAAAGACGGCTGGGACGTTCCTCTTGCCGGACGCTGCGTTCAAAGACGGCTGGGACGTTCCTCTCGCCAGACACTGGGACGTTCCTCTCGCCGGACACTGGGACGTTCCTCTCGCCGGTCACTGCGTTAAAAGATGGATGGGACGTTCCTCTCGCCGGACGCTGCGTTCAAAGACGGCTGGGGCGTTCCTCTCGCCCGACGCTGCGTTCAAAGACGGCTGGGACGTTCCTCTCGCCGGACACTGGGACGTTCCTCTCGCCGGTCACTGCGTTCAAAGATGGATGGGACGTTCCTCTCGCCGGACGCTGCGTTCAAAGACGGCTGGGACGTTCTTCTCGCCGGACGCTGCGTTCAAAGACGGCTGGGACGTTCCTCTCGCCGGACACTGGGACGTTCCTCTCGCCGGTCGCTGCGTTCAAAGACGGCTGGGACCTTCCTCTTGTCGGACACTGGGACGTTCCTCTCGCCGGTCACTGCGTTAAAAGATGGATGGGACGCAGTTTTCTTTGTGGATAAATAATGTATTGTGAATAAATAAATATTCTTCCTTAAAATACAGGGGGCATAAGTATACATACCCCTATGTTAAATTCCCATAGAGGCAGGCAGATTTTTATTATTAAAGGCCAGTCATTTCATGGAACAGGATACTATGCATCCTGATAAAATTCCCTTGGCCTTTGGAATTAAAATAGCCCCATATCATCATATACACTTCACCATACCTAGAGATTGGCATGGTTCTATTTCAGTTAGACTAATAGTCGGTTTGATTTGCATTGAGAGATGATTTTATGGAAAGTATCCCATGCCAATCTCTAGCTATGGTGAAGTGTATATGATGATATGGGGCTATTTTAATTCCAAAGGCCAAGGGAATTTTATCAGGATGCATAGTATCCTGTTCCATGAAATGACTGGCCTTTAATAATAAAAATCTGCCTGCCTCTATGGGAATTTAACATAGGGGTATGTATACTTATGCCCCCTGTATTTTAAGGAAGAATATTTATTTATTCACAATACATTATTTATCCACAAAGAAAACTGGTGTCCTTAAAGGTTGGATTTTACATAATTGTTTAATTAAACCATTAAGATCAATTTCCAAAAGATGATTGTTTTATTCCACTTTTTAGCCAATTTTATTATGGGTATGTAAACTTATGAGCACAACTGTATATATAGTTACTATATTTATATTATATAATTTTTTATGCTCCTGTTTTTTTTTGTCTCTGTCTCTCCCCCTGTTTGTCTGCCTGTCTCCCTGTGTGTGTCAGAGTGAGTGGGAGGCCCTGGAGATCCTGGACCACCATTGGGCCCTGGAGACCGTGGAGGACGACCTGATGTCCTCAGATCTCAACTTTGGGACTTTGTTCAGCCGGGACATGAAGTCGGCCATGTTGTAGAAAGCTCCGGAAGCCTCCTGTCCGACCAATCAGCACCTTCGTTATTAATATATGTAACTATATGGAGATTCAGTATAATGCCGGTGATTAAATAAAGCTACAGATCAGATGTCTGGAAGATATTCATATTTAATATTTAATATTACATCACACATGTTTCACTGTTAGAAATGACTCCAGGTGACTCAGTGATTCATGTAATAGCCAACTGATATATTATGATACGATATGATATATTCTATATTATTCTATAGTATTTAAGAAGTGGAGGCTAACGTTGGAGGAAGGCTTCAGGTTTTGTGTGTTGGGATTCTCTGGGACGGCTGGGACGTTCCTCTCGCCGGGCGCTGCGTTCAAAGACGGCTGGGACGTTCCTCTCGCCGGACGCTGCGTTCAAAGACGGCTGGGACGTTCCTCTCGCCGGACGCTGCGTTCAAAGACGGCTGGGACGTTCCTCTCGCCGGACGCTGCGTTCAAAGACGGCTGGGACGTTCCTCTTGTCGGACGCTGCGTTCAAAGACGGCTGGGACGTTCCTCTCGCCGGACACTGGGACGTTCCTCTCGCCGGTCGCTGCGTTCAAAGACGGCTGGGACGTTCCTCTTGCCGGACGCTGCGTTCAAAGACGGCTGGGACGTTCCTCTCGCCAGACACTGGGACGTTCCTCTCGCCGGACACTGGGACGTTCCTCTCGCCGGTCACTGCGTTAAAAGATGGATGGGACGTTCCTCTCGCCGGACGCTGCGTTCAAAGACGGCTGGGGCGTTCCTCTCGCCCGACGCTGCGTTCAAAGACGGCTGGGACGTTCCTCTCGCCGGACACTGGGACGTTCCTCTCGCCGGTCACTGCGTTCAAAGATGGATGGGACGTTCCTCTCGCCGGACGCTGCGTTCAAAGACGGCTGGGACGTTCTTCTCGCCGGACGCTGCGTTCAAAGACGGCTGGGACGTTCCTCTCGCCGGACACTGGGACGTTCCTCTCGCCGGTCGCTGCGTTCAAAGACGGCTGGGACCTTCCTCTTGTCGGACACTGGGACGTTCCTCTCGCCGGTCACTGCGTTAAAAGATGGATGGGACGTTCCTCTCGCCGGACGCTGCGTTCAAAGACGGCTGGGGCGTTCCTCTCGCCCGACGCTGCGTTCGAAGACGGCTGGGACGTTCCTCTCGCCGGACACTGGGACGTTCCTCTCGCCGGTCACTGCGTTCAAAGATGGATGGGACGTTCCTCTCGCCGGACGCTGCGTTCAAAGACAGCTGGGACGTTCCGATCGCCCGACGCTGCGTTCAAAGACGACTGGGACGTTCCTCTCGTCGGACACTGGGACGTTCCTCTCGCCGGACGCTGCGTTCAAAGACGGCTGGGACGTTCCTCTCGCCGGACGCTGCGTTCATAGACGGCTGGGACGTTCCTCTCGCCGGTCGCTGCGTTCAAAGACGGCTGGGACGTTCCTCTTTCCGGACGCTGCGTTCACAGACGGCTGGGACGTTCCTCTCGCCGGTCAGTGCGTTAAAAGACGGATGGGACATTCCTCTCGCCGGACGCTGCGTTCAAAGACGGCTGGGACGTTCCTCTCGCCGGACGCTGCGTTCAAAGACGGCTGGGGCGTTCCTCTCGCCGGACGCTGCGTTCAAAGACGGCTGGGGCGTTCCTCTCGCCGGACGCTGCGTTCAAAGACGGCTGGGGCGTTCCTCTCGCCGGACGCTGCGTTCAAAGACGGCTGGGACGTTCCTCTCGTCGGACACTGGGACGTTCCTCTTGACGAACGCTGCGTTCAAAGACGGCTGGGACGTTCCAACGCTGCCAGGAACCTTTGCATGTATCTTTTCTACCCTGTGGTCGTCCGGCTGTTACCAGGGCGACGGGAGTAAGTCACCAGCGTGATAAAGGTCACGAATACCTGGCTTCTCTCGTCTGTTTGACACCTTCACGCTTTTTAAATAAAGAGACTTTAAAGCTTTGGTGCAGAACTTTTAATATATATACAGTATATATATATTAAGTTTATTATATATAAAATATATATAAATAAAAAACATCCCAATATTATATATATATATATATACAGTGGGTACGGAAAGTATTCAGACCCCTTTAAATTTTTCACTCTTTGTTTCATTGCAGCCATTTTCCAAAAATCAAAAAAGTTCATTTTATTTCTCAGTAATGTACACTCAGCACCCCATCTTGGACAGAAAAAAACAGAAATGTAGAAATTTTTGCAAATTTATTAAAAAACAAAAACTGAAATATCACATGGTCATAAGTATTCAGACCCTTTGCCGTGACCCTCATATGTAACTCAGGTGCTGTCTATTTCTTCTGATCATCCTTGAGATGGTTCTACACCTTCATTGGAGTCCACCTGTGTTTGATTATACTGATTGGACTTGATTAGGAAAGCCACACACCTGTCTATATAAGACCTTACAGCTCACAGTGCATGTCAGAGCAAATGACAATCATGAGGTCAAAGGAACTGCCTGAGGAGCTCAGAGACAGAATTGTGGCAAGGCACAGATCTGGTCAAGGTTACAAAAAAATTTCTGCTGCACTTAAGGTTCCTAAGAGCACAGTGGCCTCCATAATCCTCAAATGGAAGACGTTTGGGACGACCAGAACCCTTCCTAGAGCTGGCCGTCCGGCTAAACTGAGCTATCGGGGGAGAAGAGCCTTGGTGAGAGAGGCAAAGAAGAACCCAATGGTCACTGTGGCTAAGCTCCAGAGATGCAGTCGGGAGATGGGAGAAAGTTGTAGTAAGTCAACCATCACTGCAGCAATCCACCAGTCGGGGCTTTATGGCAGAGTGGCCCGAAGGAAGCCTCTCCTCAGTGCAAGACACATGAAAGCCCGCATGGAGTTTGCTAAAAAACACCTGAAGGACTCCAAGATGGTGATAAATAAAATCCTCTGGTCTGATGAGACCAAGATAGAACTTTTTGGCCTTAATTCTAAGCGGTATGTGTGGAGAAAACCAGGCACTGCTCATCACCTGTCCAATACAGTCCCAACAGTGAAGCATGGTGGTGGCAGCATCATGCTGTGGGGGTGTTTTTCAGCTGCAGGGACAGGACGACTGGTTGCAATCGAGGGAAAGATGAATGCGGCCAAGTACAGGGATATCCTGGACGAAAACCTTTTCCAGAGTGCTCTGGACCTCAGACTGGGCCGAAGGTTTACCTTCCAACAAGACAATGACCCTAAGCACACCGCTAAAATAACGAAGGAGTGGCTTCACAACAACTCCGTGGCTGTTCTTGAATGGCCCAGCCAGAGCCCTGACTTAAACCCAATTGAGCATCTCTGGAGAGACCTGAAAATGACTGTCCACCAACGTTTACCATCCAACCTGACAGAACTGGAGAGGATCTGCAAGGAGGAATGGCAGAGGATACCCAAATCCAGATGTGAAAAACTTGTTGCATCTTTCCCAAAACGACTCATGGCTGTATTAGATCAAAAGGGTGCTTCTACTAAATACTGAACAAAGGGTCTGAATACTTATGACCATGTGATATTTCAGTTTTTGTTTTTTAATAAATTTGCAAAAATTTCTACATTTCTGTTTTTTTCTGTCCAAGATGGGGTGCTGAGTGTACATTACTGAGAAATAAAATGAACTTTTTTGATTTTTGGAAAATGCCTGCAATGAAACAAAGAGTGAAAAATTTAAAGGGGTCTGAATACTTTCCGTACCCACTGTATATAAAAAACATCCCAATATCATCAATAACAGTTCTTATTACAAAATACTGGACACAGAGTCCTGTAGGGTCCAGAATCCAGGATCCAGTCCGCTGGGTCCTTCAGGGTCCAGGATCAAGACCGCTGGGTTCTGCAGGGTCCAGAATCCAGGATCCCGACCGCTGGGTCCTTCAGGGTCCAGGCCGCTGGGTCCTGTAGGGTCCAGAATCCAGTATCCAGATTGCTGGGTCCTTCAGTGTCCACGATCCAGACCACTGAGTTCTGTGGGATCCAGATCGCTGAGTTCTGCATGATCCAGACCGCAGAGTCCTGCAGGGTCCAGGATCCAGACCGCTGAGTTCTGCGGGACCCAGGGACCAGACCGCTGAGTTCTGCAGGATCCAGATCCAGAGCATCGTCGTTGTTCCATGACAACAAATCTCATAAATATGAATCATCTCGTCGTTGAATCACCCGACGACTAATTGGCATTTATAAAAGGTCCGCTCTGATTACCCACAATCCCCGGCAACGCGCGTCACCAAAACTCAGTTAAACAATGATATGAATTCAATTTAAACTCATTTCACTTCTGTGTCTTCATTGGTCCTGACCCTGAAGGCGTCTTCAAGGTCACGACTAATGAAGACGCCTAATGAAGACGTCTTCACCAGTCCTGACCCTGAAGGCGTCTTCACTAGTCCTGACCCTGAAGGCGTCTTCAAGGTCACGACTAATGAAGACGCCTAATGAAGACGTCTTCACTAGTCCTGACCCTGAAGGCGTCTTCACTAGTCCTGACCCTGAAGGCGTCTTCAAGGTCACGACTAATGAAGACGCCTAATGAAGGCGTCTTCACTAGTCCTGACCCTGAAGGCGTCTTCACTAGTCCTGACCCTGAAGGCGTCTTCATTAGTCCTGACCCATTAGTCGTGACCCTGAAGGCGTCTTCATTAGTCGTGACCTTGAAGGCATCTTCACTAGTCCTGACCCTGAAGGCGTCTTCATTAGTCCTGACCCACTAGTCCTGACCCTGAAGCCATCTTCATTAGTCCTGACCCTGAAGGGGTCTTCATTAGTCCTGACCCTGAAGGCGTCTTCATTAGCCCTGAAGGCGTCTTCATTAGTCCTGACCCTGAAGGCGTCTTCATTAGTCCTGACCCTGAAGGCGTCTTCATTAGTCCTGACCCATTAGTCGTGACCCTGAAGGCGTCTTATTAAGTTCTGACCCTGAAGGCGTCTTCATTAGTCCTGACCCATTAGTCCTGACCCTGAAGGCATCTTCGTTAGTCTTGACCCTGAAGGCGTCTTCATTAGTCCTGACCCATTAGTCCTGACCCTGAAGGCATCTTCGTTAGTCCTGACCCTGAAGGCATCTTCGTTAGTCTTGACCCTGAAGGCGTCTTCATTAGTCCTGACCCTGAAGGCGTCTTCATTAGTCCTGACCCATTAGTCCTGACCCTGAAGGCGTCTTCGTTAGTCCTGACCCTGAAGGCGTCTTCATTAGTCGTGACCCTGAAGGCGTCTTCATTAGTCGTGACCCTGAAGGCGTCTTCATTAGTCGTGACCCTGAAGGCGTCTTCATTATTCCTGGCCCTGAAGGCGTCTTCATTAGTCCTGACCCATTAGTCCTGACCCTGAAGGCGTCTTCATTAGTCCTGACCCTGAAGGCGTCTTCATTAGTCCTGACCCTGAAGGCGTCTTCATTTGTCCTGACCCTAAAGGGGTCTTCATTACTCCAGACCCTGAAGGCGTCTTCATTAGTCCTGACCCTAAAGGCGTCTTCATTAGTCCTGACACATTAGTCGTGACCCTGAAGGCGTCTTCATTAGTCCTGACCCATTAGTTGTGACCCTGAAGGCGTCTTCATTAGTCGTGACCCTGAAGGGGTCTTCATTAGTCCTGACCCTGAAGGCGTCTTCATTAGTCCTGACCCATTAGTTGTGACCCTGAAGGCGTCTTCATTAGTCCTGACCCTGAAGGGGTCTTCATTAGTCCTGACCCTGAAGGCGTCTTCATTAGTCCTTACCCATTAGTCCTGACCCTGAAGGCGTCTTCATTAGTCCTGACCCATTAGTCGTGACCCTGAAGGCGTCTTCATTAGTCCTGACCCATTAGTCCTGACCCTGAAGGCGTCTTCATTAGTCGTGACCCTGAAGGCGTCTTCATTAGTCGTGACCCTGAAGGCGTCTTCATTTGTCCTGACCCTGAAGGGGTCTTCATTAGTCGTAGACCCTGAAGGCGTCTTCACTAGTCCTGACCCTGAAAGCGTCTTCATTAGTCCTGACCCTGAAGGCGTCTTCATTAGTACTGACCCTGAAGGCGTCTTCATTAGTCCTGACCCTGAAGGCGTCTTCATTAATCCTGACCCTGAAGGCGTCTTCATTAGTCCTGACCGATTAGTCCTGACCCCGAAGGCGTCTTCATTAGTCGTGACCCTGAAGGCGTCTTCATTAGTCCTGACCCATTAGTCCTGACCCTGAAGGCGTCTTCATTAGTCGTGACCCTGAAGGCGCCTTCATTAGTCCTGACCCTGAAGGCGTCTTCATTAGTCGTGAGCCTGAAGGCGTCTTCATTAGTCGTGACCCTGAAGGCGTCTTCATTAGTCCTGACCCATTAGTCCTGACCCTGAAGGCGTCTTCATTAGTCGTGACCCTGAAGGCGCCTTCATTAGTCCTGACCCTGAAGGCGTCTTCATTAGTCGTGAGCCTGAAGGCGTCTTCATTAGTCCTGACCCTGAAGGCGTCTTCATTAGTCCTGACCCTGAAGGCGTCTTCACTAGTCCTGACCCATTAGTCCTGACCCTGAAGGCGTCTTCATTAGTCCTGACCGATTAGTCCTGACCCCGAAGGCGTCTTCATTAGTCGTGACCCTGAAGGCGTCTTCATTAGTCCTGACCCATTAGTCGTGACCCTGAAGGCGTCTTCATTAGTCGTGACCCTGAAGGCGTCTTAATCAGTCCTTACCCTGAAGGGGTCTTCATTAGTCCTGACCCTGAAGGTGCCTTCATTAGTCGTGACCCTGAAGTAGTCTTCATTAGTCCTGACCCTGAAGGCGTCTTCATTAGTCCTGACCCTGAAGGCGTCTTTATTAGTCGTGACCCATTAGTCCTTACCCTGAAGGGGTCTTCATTAGTCCTGACCCTGAAGGTGCCTTCATTAGTCGTGACCCTGAAGTAGTCTTCATTAGTCCTGACCCATTAGTCGTGACCCTGAAAGCGTCTTCATTAGTCCTGACCCTGAAGGCGTCTTCATTAGTCCTGACCCTGAAGGCGTCTTCATTAGTCCTGACCCATTAGTCGTGACCCTGAAAGCGTCTTCATTAGTCCTGACCCTGAAGGGGTCTTCATTAGTCGTGACCCTGAAGGCGTCTTTATTAGTCGTGACCCATTAGTCGTGACCCTGAAGGCGTCTTCATTAGTCGTGACCCTGAAGGCGTCTTCATTAGTCGTGACCCTAAAGGCGTCTTCATTAGTCGTGACCCTGAAGGCGTCTTCATTATTCCTGACCCTGAAGGCGTTTTCATTAGTCCTGACCCATTAGTCCAGACCCTGAAGGCGTCTTCATTAGTCGTGACCCTGAAGGTGTCTTCATTAGTCCTGACCCTGAAGGGGTCTTCATTAGTCCTGACCCATTAGTTGTGACCCTGAAGGCGTCTTCATTGGTCGTGACCCTGAAGGCGTCTTCATTAGTCCTGACCCTGAAGGCGTTTTCATTAGTCCTGACCCATTAGTCGTGACCCTGAAGGCGTCTTCATTAGTCCTGACCCATTAGTTGTGACCCTGAAGGCGTCTTCATTAGTCGTGACCCTGAAGGGGTCTTCATTGGTCGTGACCCTGAAGGCGTCTTCATTAGTCCTGACCCATTAGTCGTGACCCTGAAGGCGTCTTCATTTGTCCTGACCCTAAAGGGGTCTTCATTACTCCAGACCCTGAAGGCGTCTTCATTAGTCCTGAACCTGAAGGGGTCTTCATTAGTCCTGACCCATTAGTTGTGACCCTGAAGGCGTCTTCATTAGTCCTGACCCTGAAGGCGTCTTCATTAGTCCTGACCCATTAGTCGTGACCCTGAAGGCGTCTTCATTAGTCCTGACCCTGAAGGGGTCTTCATTAGTCCAGACCCTGAAGGGGTCTTCATTAGTCCAGACCCTGAAGGCGTCTTCATTAGTCCTGACCCATTAGTTGTGACCCTGAAGGCGTCTTCACTAGTCCTGACCCTGAAAGCGTCTTCATTAGTCCTGACCCTGAAGGCGTCTTCATTAGTCCTGACCGATTAGTCCTGACCCCGAAGGCGTCTTCATTAGTCGTGACCCTGAAGGCGTCTTCATTAGTCCTGACCCATTAGTCCTGACCCTGAAGGCGTCTTCATTAGTCGTGACCCCGAAGGCGTCTTCATTAGTCGTGACCCTGAAGGCGTCTTCATTAGTCCTTACCCATTAGTCCTGACCCTGAAGGCGTCTTCATTAGTCCTGACCCTGAAGGCGTCTTCATTAGTCCTGACCCATTAGTCGTGACCCTGAAAGCGTCTTCATTAGTCCTGACCCTGAAGGGGTCTTCATTAGTCCTGACCCCGAAGGCGTCTTCATTAGTCCTGACCCCGAAGGCGTCTTCATTAGTCCTGACCCATTAGTCCTGACCCTGAAGGGGTCTTCATTAGTCCTGACCCTGAAGGCGTCTTCATTAGTCCTGACCCTGAAAGCGTCTTCATTAGTCCTGACCCTGAAGGGGTCTTCATTAGTCCTGACCCATTAGTTGTGACCCTGAAGGCGTCTTCATTAGTCCTGACCCATTAGTTGTGACCCTGAAGGCGTCTTCATTGGTCGTGACCCTGAAGGCGTCTTCATTAGTCCTGACCCATTAGTCGTGACCCTGAAGGCGTCTTCATTAGTCCTGACCCTGAAGGCGTCTTCATTAGTCCTGACCCATTAGTCGTGACCCTGAAAGCGTCTTCATTAGGCCTGACCCTGAAGGGGTCTTCATTAGTCGTGACCCTGAAGGCGTCTTCATTAGTCCTGACCCTGAAGGCGTCTTCGTTAGTCCTGACCCATTAGTCGTGACCCTGAAAGCGTCTTCATTAGTCCTGACCCTGAAGGGGTCTTCATTAGTCGTGACCCTGAAGGTGTCTTCATTAGTCGTGACCCTGAAGGCGTCTTCATTAGTCGTGACCCTGAAGGCGTCTTCATTAGTCGTGACCTTGAAGGCGTCTTCATTAGTCTTGACCCTGAAGGCGTCTTCATTAGTCGTGACCCATTAGTCCTGACCCTGAAGGCGTCTTCATTAGTCCTGACCCTGAAGGCGTCTTCATTAGTCCTGACCCTGAAGGCGTCTTCATTAGTCCTGACCCTGAAGGCGTCTTCATTAGTCCTGACCCATTAGTCCTGACCCTGAAGGGGTCTTCATTAGTCCTGACCCTGAAGGCGTCTTCATTAGTCCTGACCCATTAGTCGTGACCCTGAAGGCGCCTTCATTAGTCGTGACCCTGAAGGCGTCTTCGTTAGTCCTGACCCTGAAGTTGTCTTCACGAGTCGTGACCCTGAAGGCGTCTTCACGAGTCGTGACCCTGAAGGCGTCTTCACGAGTCGTGACCCTGAAGGCGTCTTCACTAGTCTTGACCCTGAAGTTGTCTTCATTAGTCCTGACCCATTAGTCCTGACCCTAAAGGCGTCTTCATTAGTCGTGACCCTGAAGGCATCTTAATTAGTCCTGACCCTGAAGGCGTCTTCATTAGTCCTGACCCATTAGTCCTGACCCTGAAGAAGTCATCATTAGTCCTGACCCTGAAGGCGTCTTCATTAGTCCTGACCCCGAAGGCGTCTTCATTAGTCCTGACCCATTAGTCGTCACCCTGAAGGCGTCTTCATTAGTCGTGACCCTGAAGGTGTCTTCGTTAGTCCTGACCCTGAAGTTGTCTTTACTAGTCGTGACCCTGAAGGCGTCTTAATTAATCCTTACCCTGAAGGCGTCTTCATTAGTCGTGACCCTGAAGGCGTCTTCATTAGTCTTGACCCATTAGTCGTGACCCTGAAGGCGCCTTCATTAGCCCTGACCCTGAAGGCGTCTTCATTAGTCCTGACCCTGAAGGTTTCTTCGTTAGTCCTGACCCTGAAGGCGTCTTCATTAGTCCTGACCCATTCATTAGTCCTGACCCTGAAGGCGTCTTCACTAGTCCTGACCCTGAAGGCGTCTTCACGAGTCGTGACCCTGAAGGCGTCTTCACTAGTCTTGACCCTGAAGTTGTCTTCACTAGTCGCGACCCTGAAGGCGTCTTCACGAGTCGTGACCCTGAAGGCGTCTTCATTAGTCCTGACCCATTAGTCGTGACCCTGAAGGCGTCTTCGTTAGTCCTGACCCTGAAGGCGTCTTCATTAGTCCTGACCCTGAAGGCGTCGTCATTAGTCCTGACCCATTAGTCGTGACCCTGAAGGCGTCTTCATTAGTCCTGACCCTGAAGGCGTCTTCATTAGTCCTGACCTTGAAGGCGTCTTCATTAGTCGTGACCCTGAAGGCGCCTTCATTAGTCCTGACCCATTAGTCGTGACCCTGAAGGCGTCTTCATTAGTCCTGACCCATTAGTCGTGACCCTGAAAGCGTCTTCATTAGTCCTGACCCATTAGTCGTGACCCTGAAGGCGTCTACATCAGTCGTGAGCCTGAAGGCGTCTTCATTAGTCCTGATCCTGAAGGCGTCTTCACTAGTCGTGACCCTGAAGGGGTCTTCATTAGTCGTGACCCTGAAGGCGCCTTCATTAGTCCAGACCCTCAAGGCGTCTTCATTGGTCCTGACCCTGAAGGCGTCTTCATTAGTCCTGACCCATTAGTCGTGACCCTGAAGTCGTCTTCATTAGTCGTGACCCTGAAGGCGTCTTCATTAGTCGTGATCCTGAAGGCGTCTTCATTAGTCCTGACCCATTAGTCGTGACCCTGAAGGCGTCTTCATTAGTCGTGATCCTGAAGGCGTCTTCATTAGTCCTGACCCTGAAGGCGTCTTCATTAGTCCTGACCCTGAAGGCGTCTTCATTAGTCCTGACCCTGAAGGCGTC
This sequence comes from Etheostoma nigrum, assembly GCA_029931835.1. Lineage (NCBI taxonomy): Eukaryota > Metazoa > Chordata > Actinopteri > Perciformes > Percidae > Etheostoma > Etheostoma nigrum. The sequence goes on along the minus strand of CM057243.1, from coordinate 2,553,225 downwards.
TTCATTAGTCCTGACCCATTAGTCCTGACCCTGAAGGGGTCTTCATTAGTCCTGACCCTGAAGGCGTCTTCATTAGTCCTGACCCTGAAGGCGTCTTCATTAGTCCTGACCCTGAATGCGTCTTCATTAGTCTTGACCCATTAGTCCTGACCCTGAAGGGGTCTTCATTAGTCCTGACCCTGAAGGCGTCTTCATTAGTCCTGACCCATTAGTCGTGACCCTGAAGGGGTCTTCATTAGTCCTTACCCTGAAGGCGTCTTCATTAGTCGTGACCCTGAAGGCGCCTTCATTAGTCGTGACCCTGAAGGCGTCTTCATTAGTCCTGACCCATTAGTCCTGACCCTGAAGGCATCTTCGTTAGTCCTGACCCTGAAGGCATCTTCGTTAGTCTTGACCCTGAAGGCGTCTTCATTAGTCCTGACCCTGAAGGCGTCTTCATTAGTCCTGACCCATTAGTCCTGACCCTGAAGGCGTCTTCGTTAGTCCTGACCCTGAAGGCGTCTTCATTAGTCGTGACCCTGAAGGCGTCTTCATTAGTCGTGACCCTGAAGGCGTCTTCATTATTCCTGGCCCTGAAGGCGTCTTCATTAGTCCTGACCCATTAGTCCTGACCCTGAAGGCGTCTTCATTAGTCCTGACCCTGAAGGCGTCTTCATTAGTCGTGACCCTGAAGGCGTCTTCATTTGTCCTGACCCTAAAGGGGTCTTCATTACTCCAGACCCTGAAGGCGTCTTCATTAGTCCTGACCCTAAAGGCGTCTTCATTAGTGCTGACACATTAGTCGTGACCCTGAAGGCGTCTTCATTAGTCCTGACCCATTAGTTGTGACCCTGAAGGCGTCTTCATTAGTCGTGACCCTGAAGGGGTCTTCATTAGTCCTGACCCTGAAGGCGTCTTCATTTGTCCTGACCCATTAGTTGTGACCCTGAAGGCGTCTTCATTAGTCCTGACCCTGAAGGGGTCTTCATTAGTCCTGACCCTGAAGGCGTCTTCATTAGTCCTGACCCATTAGTCCTGACCCTGAAGGCGTCTTCATTAGTCCTGACCCATTAGTCGTGACCCTGAAGGCGTCTTCATTAGTCGTGACCCTGAAGGCGTCTTCATTAGTCGTGAGCCTGAAGGCGTCTTCATTAGTCCTGACCCATTAGTCCTGACCCTGAAGGCGTCTTCATTAGTCGTGACCCTGAAGGCGCCTTCATTAGTCCTGACCCTGAAGGCGTCTTCATTAGTCGTGAGCCTGAAGGCGTCTTCATTAGTCGTGACCCTGAAGGCGCCTTCATTAGTCCTGACCCTGAAGGCGTCTTCATTAGTCGTGAGCCTGAAGGCGTCTTCATTAGTCGTGACCCTGAAGGCGTCTTCATTAGTCCTGACCCTGAAGGCGTCTTCACTAGTCCTGACCCATTAGTCCTGACCCTGAAGGCGTCTTCATTAGTCCTGACCGATTAGTCCTGACCCCGAAGGCGTCTTCATTAGTCGTGACCCTGAAGGCGTCTTCATTAGTCCTGACCCATTAGTCCTGACCCTGAAGGCGTCTTCATTAGTCGTGACCCTGAAGGCGTCTTAATCAGTCCTTACCCTGAAGGGGTCTTCATTAGTCCTGACCCTGAAGGGGTCTTCATTAGTCCTGACCCTGAAGGGGTCTTCATTAGTCCTGACCCTGAAGGCGTCTTCATTAGTCCTGACCCATTAGTCGTGACCCTGAAGGCGCCTTCATTAGTCGTGACCCTGAAGGCGTCTTCGTTAGTCCTGACCCTGAAGTTGTCTTCACGAGTCGTGACCCTGAAGGCGTCTTCACGAGTCGTGACCCTGAAGGCGTCTTCACGAGTCGTGACCCTGAAGGCGTCTTCACTAGTCTTGACCCTGAAGTTGTCTTCATTAGTCCTGACCCATTAGTCCTGACCCTAAAGGCGTCTTCATTAGTCGTGACCCTGAAGGCATCTTAATTAGTCCTGACCCTGAAGGCGTCTTCATTAGTCCTGACCCATTAGTCCTGACCCTGAAGAAGTCATCATTAGTCCTGACCCTGAAGGCGTCTTCATTAGTCCTGACCCCGAAGGCGTCTTCATTAGTCCTGACCCATTAGTCGTCACCCTGAAGGCGTCTTCATTAGTCGTGACCCTGAAGGTGTCTTCGTTAGTCCTGACCCTGAAGTTGTCTTTACTAGTCGTGACCCTGAAGGCGTCTTAATTAATCCTTACCCTGAAGGCGTCTTCATTAGTCGTGACCCTGAAGGCGTCTTCATTAGTCTTGACCCATTAGTCGTGACCCTGAAGGCGCCTTCATTAGCCCTGACCCTGAAGGCGTCTTCATTAGTCCTGACCCTGAAGGTTTCTTCGTTAGTCCTGACCCTGAAGGCGTCTTCATTAGTCCTGACCCATTCATTAGTCCTGACCCTGAAGGCGTCTTCACTAGTCCTGACCCTGAAGGCGTCTTCACGAGTCGTGACCCTGAAGGCGTCTTCACTAGTCTTGACCCTGAAGTTGTCTTCACTAGTCGCGACCCTGAAGGCGTCTTCACGAGTCGTGACCCTGAAGGCGTCTTCATTAGTCCTGACCCATTAGTCGTGACCCTGAAGGCGTCTTCGTTAGTCCTGACCCTGAAGGCGTCTTCATTAGTCCTGACCCTGAAGGCGTCGTCATTAGTCCTGACCCATTAGTCGTGACCCTGAAGGCGTCTTCATTAGTCCTGACCCTGAAGGCGTCTTCATTAGTCCTGACCTTGAAGGCGTCTTCATTAGTCGTGACCCTGAAGGCGCCTTCATTAGTCCTGACCCATTAGTCGTGACCCTGAAGGCGTCTTCATTAGTCCTGACCCATTAGTCGTGACCCTGAAAGCGTCTTCATTAGTCCTGACCCATTAGTCGTGACCCTGAAGGCGTCTACATCAGTCGTGAGCCTGAAGGCGTCTTCATTAGTCCTGATCCTGAAGGCGTCTTCACTAGTCGTGACCCTGAAGGGGTCTTCATTAGTCGTGACCCTGAAGGCGCCTTCATTAGTCCAGACCCTCAAGGCGTCTTCATTGGTCCTGACCCTGAAGGCGTCTTCATTAGTCCTGACCCATTAGTCGTGACCCTGAAGTCGTCTTCATTAGTCGTGACCCTGAAGGCGTCTTCATTAGTCGTGATCCTGAAGGCGTCTTCATTAGTCCTGACCCATTAGTCGTGACCCTGAAGGCGTCTTCATTAGTCGTGATCCTGAAGGCGTCTTCATTAGTCCTGACCCTGAAGGCGTCTTCATTAGTCCTGACCCTGAAGGCGTCTTCATTAGTCCTGACCCTGAAGGCGTCTTCATTAGTCCTGACCCATTAGTCCTGACCCTGAAGGGGTCTTCATTAGTCCTGACCCTGAAGGCGTCTTCATTAGTCCTGACCCTGAAGGCGTCTTCATTAGTCCTGACCCTGAATGCGTCTTCATTAGTCTTGACCCATTAGTCCTGACCCTGAAGGGGTCTTCATTAGTCCTGACCCTGAAGGCGTCTTCATTAGTCCTGACCCATTAGTCGTGACCCTGAAGGGGTCTTCATTAGTCCTTACCCTGAAGGCGTCTTCATTAGTCGTGACCCTGAAGGCGCCTTCATTAGTCGTGACCCTGAAGGCGTCTTCATTAGTCCTGACCCATTAGTCCTGACCCTGAAGGCATCTTCGTTAGTCCTGACCCTGAAGGCATCTTCGTTAGTCTTGACCCTGAAGGCGTCTTCATTAGTCCTGACCCTGAAGGCGTCTTCATTAGTCCTGACCCATTAGTCCTGACCCTGAAGGCGTCTTCGTTAGTCCTGACCCTGAAGGCGTCTTCATTAGTCGTGACCCTGAAGGCGTCTTCATTAGTCGTGACCCTGAAGGCGTCTTCATTATTCCTGGCCCTGAAGGCGTCTTCATTAGTCCTGACCCATTAGTCCTGACCCTGAAGGCGTCTTCATTAGTCCTGACCCTGAAGGCGTCTTCATTAGTCGTGACCCTGAAGGCGTCTTCATTTGTCCTGACCCTAAAGGGGTCTTCATTACTCCAGACCCTGAAGGCGTCTTCATTAGTCCTGACCCTAAAGGCGTCTTCATTAGTGCTGACACATTAGTCGTGACCCTGAAGGCGTCTTCATTAGTCCTGACCCATTAGTTGTGACCCTGAAGGCGTCTTCATTAGTCGTGACCCTGAAGGGGTCTTCATTAGTCCTGACCCTGAAGGCGTCTTCATTTGTCCTGACCCATTAGTTGTGACCCTGAAGGCGTCTTCATTAGTCCTGACCCTGAAGGGGTCTTCATTAGTCCTGACCCTGAAGGCGTCTTCATTAGTCCTGACCCATTAGTCCTGACCCTGAAGGCGTCTTCATTAGTCCTGACCCATTAGTCGTGACCCTGAAGGCGTCTTCATTAGTCGTGACCCTGAAGGCGTCTTCATTAGTCGTGAGCCTGAAGGCGTCTTCATTAGTCCTGACCCATTAGTCCTGACCCTGAAGGCGTCTTCATTAGTCGTGACCCTGAAGGCGCCTTCATTAGTCCTGACCCTGAAGGCGTCTTCATTAGTCGTGAGCCTGAAGGCGTCTTCATTAGTCGTGACCCTGAAGGCGCCTTCATTAGTCCTGACCCTGAAGGCGTCTTCATTAGTCGTGAGCCTGAAGGCGTCTTCATTAGTCGTGACCCTGAAGGCGTCTTCATTAGTCCTGACCCTGAAGGCGTCTTCACTAGTCCTGACCCATTAGTCCTGACCCTGAAGGCGTCTTCATTAGTCCTGACCGATTAGTCCTGACCCCGAAGGCGTCTTCATTAGTCGTGACCCTGAAGGCGTCTTCATTAGTCCTGACCCATTAGTCCTGACCCTGAAGGCGTCTTCATTAGTCGTGACCCTGAAGGCGTCTTAATCAGTCCTTACCCTGAAGGGGTCTTCATTAGTCCTGACCCTGAAGGGGTCTTCATTAGTCCTGACCCTGAAGGGGTCTTCATTAGTCCTGACCCTGAAGGCGTCTTCATTAGTCCTGACCCATTAGTCCTGACCCTGAAGGCGTCTTCATTAGTCCTGACCCTGAAGGGGTCTTCATTAGTCCTGACCCTGAAGGGGTCTTCATTAGTCCTGACCCTGAAGGGGTCTTCATTAGTCCTGACCCCGAAGGCGTCTTCATTAGTCCTGACCCTGAAGGCGTCTTCATTAGTCCTGACCCTGAAGGCGTCTTCATTAGTCCTGACCCATTAGTCCTGACCCTGAAGGCGTCTCCATTAGTCCTGACCCCGAAGGCGTCTCCATTAGTCCTGACCCTGAAGGCGTCTTCATTAGTCCTGACCCTGAAGGCGGTCTTCATTAGTCCTGACCCTGAAGGCGTCTTTATTAGTCGTGACCCATTAGTCCTTACCCTGAAGGCGTCTTCATTAGTCGTGACCCTGAAGGTGCCTTCATTAGTCGTGACCCTGAAGTAGTCTTCATTAGTCCTGACCCTGAAGGCGTCTTCATTAGTCCTGACCCTGAAGGCGTCTTCATTAGTCCTGACCCATTAGTCGTGACCCTGAAAGCGTCTTCATTAGTCCTGACCCTGAAGGGGTCTTCATTAGTCGTGACCCTGAAGGCGTCTTTATTAGTCGTGACCCATTAGTCGTGACCCTGAAGGAGTCTTAATTAGTCCTGACCCTGAAGGCGTCTTCATTAGTCGTGACCCTGAAGGCGTCTTCATTAGTCGTGACCCTAAAGGCGTCTTCATTAGTCGTGACCCTGAAGGCGTCTTCATTATTCCTGACCCTGAAGGCGTCTTCATTAGTCCTGACCCTGAAGGCGTCTTCATTAGTCGTGACCCTGAAGGCGTCTTCATTAGTCCTGACCCTGAAGGGGTCTTCATTAGTCCTGACCCATTAGTCGTGACCCTGAAGGCGTCTTCATTGGTCGTGACCCTGAAGGCGTCTTCATTAGTCCTGACCCTGAAGGCGTTTTCATTAGTCCTGACCCATTAGTCGTGACCCTGAAGGCGTCTTCATTAGTCCTGACCCATTAGTTGTGACCCTGAAGGCGTCTTCATTAGTCGTGACCCTGAAGGGGTCTTCATTGGTCGTGACCCTGAAGGCGTCTTCATTAGTCCTGACCCATTAGTCGTGACCCTGAAGGCGTCTTCATTTGTCCTGACCCTAAAGGGGTCTTCATTACGTCCTGGACCCTGAAGGGGTCTTCATTAGTCCTGACCCATTAGTTGTGACCCTGAAGGCGTCTTCATTGGTCGTGACCCTGAAGGCGTCTTCATTAGTCCTGACCCTGAAGGCGTCTTCATTAGTCCTGACCCATTAGTCGTGACCCTGAAGGCGTCTTCATTAGTCCTGACCCTGAAGGGGTCTTCATTAGTCCTGACCCTGAAGGGGTCTTCATTAGTCCAGACCCTGAAAGCGTCTTCATTAGTCCTGACCCTGAAGGCGTCTTCATTAGTCCTGACCCTGAAGGCGTCTTCATTAGTCCTGACCGATTAGTCCTGACCCCGAAGGCGTCTTCATTAGTCGTGACCCTGAAGGCGTCTTCATTAGTCCTGACCCATTAGTCCTGACCCTGAAGGCGTCTTCATTAGTCGTGACCCCGAAGGCGTCTTCATTAGTCCTGACCCTGAAGGCGTCTTCATTAGTCCTGACCCATTAGTCCTGACCCTGAAGGCGTCTTCATTAGTCCTGACCCTGAAGGCGTCTTCATTAGTCCTGACCCATTAGTCGTGACCCTGAAAGCGTCTTCATTAGTCCTGACCCTGAAGGCGTCTTCATTAGTCGTGACCCCGAAGGCGTCTTCATTAGTCCTGACCCATTAGTCCTGACCCTGACCCTGAAGGCGTCTTCATTAGTCCTGACCCTGAAAGCGTCTTCATTAGTCCTGACCCTGAAGGGGTCTTCATTAGTCCTGACCCATTAGTTGTGACCCTGAAGGCGTCTTCATTAGTCCTGACCCATTAGTTGTGACCCTGAAGGCGTCTTCCATTAGTCATGACCCTGAAGGCGTCTTCATTAGTCCTGACCCATTAGTCGTGACCCTGAAGGCGTCTTCATTAGTCCTGACCCTGAAGGCGTCTTCATTAGTCCTGACCCATTAGTTGTGACCCTGAAGGCGTCTTCATTAGTCCTGACCCTGAAGGGGTCTTCATTAGTCGTGACCCTGAAGGCGTCTTCATTAGTCGTGACCCTGAAGGCGTCTTCATTAGTCCTGACCCTGAAGGCGTCTTCATTAGTCCTGACCCATTAGTCGTGACCCTGAAAGCGTCTTCATTAGTCCTGACCCTGAAGGCGTCTTCATTAGTCGTGACCCTGAAGGTGTCTTCATTAGTCGTGACCCTGAAGGCGTCTTCATTAGTCGTGACCCTGAAGGCGTCTTCATTAGTCCTGACCCTGAAGGCGTCTTCATTAGTCCTGACCCATTAGTCCTGACCCTGAAGGCGTCTTCATTAGTCCTGACCCTGAAGGCGTCTTCATTAGTCCTGACCCTGAAGGCGTCTTCGTCTGAACGACTACTCAAAGCGCTTTTACATAGTACAGGAACCATTCACCATTCACTCACATTCATACACTGTGGCCGAGGCTGCCGTACAAGGTGCCATCTGCTCATCAGATAAACATGCACACACATTCACATTCAGGGGTCTTCATTAGTCCTGACCCATTAGTCGTGACCCTGAAGGCGTCTTCATTGGTCGTGACCCTGAAGGCGTCTTCATTAGTCCTGACCCTGAAGGCGTTTTCATTAGTCCTGACCCATTAGTCGTGACCCTGAAGGCGTCTTCATTAGTCCTGACCCATTAGTTGTGACCCTGAAGGCGTCTTCATTAGTCGTGACCCTGAAGGGGTCTTCATTGGTCGTGACCCTGAAGGCGTCTTCATTAGTCCTGACCCATTAGTCGTGACCCTGAAGGCGTCTTCATTTGTCCTGACCCTAAAGGGGTCTTCATTACTCCAGACCCTGAAGGCGTCTTCATTAGTCCTGACCCTGAAGGGGTCTTCATTAGTCCTGACCCATTAGTTGTGACCCTGAAGGCGTCTTCATTGGTCGTGACCCTGAAGGCGTCTTCATTAGTCCTGACCCATTAGTCGTGACCCTGAAGGCGTCTTCATTAGTCCTGACCCTGAAGGGGTCTTCATTAGTCCTGACCCTGAAGGGGTCTTCATTAGTCCAGACCCTGAAAGCGTCTTCATTAGTCCTGACCCTGAAGGCGTCTTCATTAGTCCTGACCCTGAAGGCGTCTTCATTAGTCCTGACCGATTAGTCCTGACCCCGAAGGCGTCTTCATTAGTCGTGACCCTGAAGGCGTCTTCATTAGTCCTGACCCATTAGTCCTGACCCTGAAGGCGTCTTCATTAGTCGTGACCCCGAAGGCGTCTTCATTAGTCCTGACCCTGAAGGCGTCTTCATTAGTCCTGACCCATTAGTCGTGACCCTGAAGGCGTCTTCATTAGTCCTGACCCTGAAGGCGTCTTCATTAGTCCTGACCCATTAGTCGTGACCCTGAAAGCGTCTTCATTAGTCCTGACCCTGAAGGGGTCTTCATTAGTCGTGACCCTGAAGGCGTCTTTATTAGTCGTGACCCTGAAGGCGTCTTCATTAGTCCTGACCCTGAAGGCGTCTTCATTAGTCCTGACCCTGAAGGCGTCTTCGTTAGTCCTGACCCATTAGTCGTGACCCTGAAAGCGTCTTCATTAGTCCTGACCCTGAAGGGGTCTTCATTTGTCGTGACCCTGAAGGTGTCTTCATTAGTCGTGACCCTGAAGGCGTCTTCATTAGTCGTGACCCTGAAGGCGTCTTCATTAGTCCTGACCCTGAAGGCGTCTTCATTAGTTCTGACCCATTAGTCCTGACCCTGAAGGCGTCTTCATTAGTCCTGACCCTGAAGGCGTCTTCATTAGTCCTGACCCTGAAGGCGTCTTCATTAGTCCTGACCCTGAAGGCGTCTTCATTAGTCCTGACCCTGAAGGCGTCTTCATTAGTCCTGACCCTGAAGGCGTCTTCATTAGTCCTGACCCTGAAGGCGTCTTCATTAGTCCTGACCCATTAGTCGTGACCCTGAAGGGGTCTTCATTAGTCGTGACCCTGAAGGCGTCTTTATTAGTCGTGACCCATTAGTCGTGACCCTGAAGGAGTCTTAATTAGTCCTGACCCTGAAGGCGTCTTCATTAGTCGTGACCCTGAAGGCGTCTTCATTAGTCGTGACCCTAAAGGCGTCTTCATTAGTCGTGACCCTGAAGGCGTCTTCATTATTCCTGACCCTGAAGGCGTCTTCATTAGTCCTGACCCATTAGTCCTGACCCTGAAGGCGTCTTCATTAGTCGTGACCCTGAAGGCGTCTTCATTAGTCCTGACCCTGAAGGGGTCTTCATTAGTCCTGACCCATTAGTCGTGACCCTGAAGGCGTCTTCATTGGTCGTGACCCTGAAGGCGTCTTCATTAGTCCTGACCCTGAAGGCGTTTTCATTAGTCCTGACCCATTAGTTGTGACCCTGAAGGCGTCTTCATTAGTCCTGACCCATTAGTTGTGACCCTGAAGGCGTCTTCATTAGTCGTGACCCTGAAGGGGTCTTCATTGGTCGTGACCCTGAAGGCGTCTTCATTAGTCCTGACCCTAAAGGGGTCTTCATTACTCCAGACCCTGAAGGCGTCTTCATTAGTCCTGACCCTGAAGGGGTCTTCATTAGTCCTGACCCATTAGTTGTGACCCTGAAGGCGTCTTCATTGGTCGTGACCCTGAAGGCGTCTTCATTAGTCCTGACCCTGAAGGCGTCTTCATTAGTCCTGACCCATTAGTCGTGACCCTGAAGGCGTCTTCATTAGTCCTGACCCTGAAGGGGTCTTCATTAGTCCTGACCCTGAAGGGGTCTTCATTAGTCCAGACCCTGAAAGCGTCTTCATTAGTCCTGACCCTGAAGGCGTCTTCATTAGTCCTGACCCTGAAGGCGTCTTCATTAGTCCTGACCCATTAGTCCTGACCCTGAAGGGGTCTTCATTAGTCCTGACCCTGAAGGCGTCTTCATTAGTCCTGACCCTGAAGGCGTCTTCATTAGTCCTGACCCATTAGTCCTGACACTGAAGGCGTCTTCATGAGTCCTGACCCTGAATGCGTCTTCACTAGTCTTGACCCTGAAGGCGCCTTCATTAGCCCTGACCCTGAAGTAGTCTTCATTACTCCGGACCCTGAAGGCGTCTTCATTAGTCTTGACCCATTAGTCGTGACCCTGAAGGCGTCTTCATGAGTCCTGACCCATTAGTCCTGACCCTGAAGTTGTCTTCACGAGTCGTGACCCTGAAGGCGTCTTCACGAGTCGTGACCCTGAAGGCGTCTTCATTAGTCGTGACCCTGAAGGCGTCTTCATTGGTCGTGACCCTGAAGGCGTCTTCATTAGTCCTGACCCATTAGTCCTGACCCTGAAGGCGTCTTCATTAGTCGTGACCCTGAAGGCATCTTAATTAGTCCTGACCCTGAAGAAGTCTTCATTAGTCCTGACCCTGAAGGCGTCTTCATTAGTCCTGACCCTGAAGGCGTCTTAATTAGTCCTGACCCATTAGTTCTGACCCTGAAGAAGTCTTCATTAGTCCTGACCCTGAAGGCGTCTTCATTAGTCCTGACCCCGAAGGCGTCTTCATTAGTCCTGACCCATTAGTCCTCACCCTGAAGGCGTCTTCATTAGTCCTGACCCTGAAGGTGTCTTCGTTAGTCCTGACCCTGAAGGCGCCTTCATTAGCCCTGACCCTGAAGGCGTCTTAATTAGTCCTGACCCTGAAGGCGTCTTCATTAGTCCAGACCCTGAAGGCGTCTTCGTTAGTCCTGACCCTGAAGGTGTCTTCGTTAGTCCTGACCCTGAAGGCGTCTTCATTAGTCCTGACCCTGAAGGCGTCTTCATTAGTCCTGACCCTGAAGGCGTCGTCATTAGTCCTGACCCATTAGTCGTGACCCTGAAGGCGTCTTCATTAGTCCTGACCCTGAAGGCGTCTTCATTAGTCGTGACCCTGAAGGCGCCTTCATTAGTCCTGACCCATTAGTCGTGACCCTGAAGGCGTCTTCATTAGTCCTGATCCTGAAGGCGTCTTCACTAGTCGTGACCCTGAAGGCGCCTTCATTAGTCCAGACCCTCAAGGCGTCTTCATTGGTCCTGACCTATTAGTCGTGACCCTGAAGTCGTCTTCATTAGTCCTTTCCCATTAGCCCTGACCCTGAAGGCGTCTTCATTAGTCCTGACCCATTAGTCCTGACACTTAAGGCGTCTTCATGAGTCCTGACCCTGAATGCGTCTTCACTAGTCTTGACCCTGAAGGCGCCTTCATTAGCCCTGACCCTGAAGGCGTCTTCATTAGTCGTGAGCCTGAAGGCGTCTTCATTAGTCCTGACCCTGAAGGCGTCTTCATTAGTCCTGACACTGAAGGCGTCTTCATGAGTCCTGACCCATTAGTCGTGACCCTGAAGGCGTCTTCATGAGTCCTGACCCATTAGTCCTGACCCTGAAGGCGTCTTCATTAGTCCTGACCCTGAAGGCGCCTTCATTAGTCCTGACCCATTAGTCATGACCCTGAAGGCGTCTTCATTAGTCCTGACCCTGATGGCGTCTTCATTAGTCGTGAGCCTGAAGGCGTCTTCATTAGTCCTGACCCATTAGTCGTGACCCTGAAGGTGTCTTCATTAGTCCTGACCCATTAGTCCTTACCCTGAAGGCGTCTGCATTAGTCCTGACCCTGAAGGCGTCTTCATTAGTCCTGACCCTGAAGGCGTCTTCATTAGTCCTGACCCTGAAGGCGTCTTCATTAGTCCTTTCCCATTAGTCGTGACCCTGAAGGCGTCTTCATTAGTCCAGACCCTGAAGGCGCCTTCATTAGTCGTGACCCTGAAGGCGCCTTCATTAGTCCGGACCCATTAGTCTTGACCCTGAAGGCGTCTTCATTAGCCCTGACCCTGACGGCGTCTTCATTAGTCATGACCCTGAAGGCGTCTACATCAGTCGTGAGCCTGAAGGCGTCTTCATTAGTCCTGACCCTGAAGGCGTCTTCATTAGTCCTGACCCATTAGTCGTGACCCTGAAGGCGTCTTCACTAGTCCTGACCCTGAAGGCGTCTTCACTAGTCGTGACCCTGAAGGCGTCGTCATTAGTCGTGACCCATTAGTCCTGACCCTGAAGGCGTCTTCATTAGTCCTTTCCCATTAGTCGTGACCCTGAAGGCGCCTTCATTCGTCCGGACCCTGTAGGCGTCTTCATCAGTCTTGACCCATTAGTCCTGACCCTGAAGGCGTCTTCATTAGTCGTGACCCTGAAGGCGTCTTCATTAGTCGTGACCCTGAAGGCGTCTTCATTAGTCGTGAACCTGAAGGCGTCTTCATTAGTCGTGAACCTGAAGGCGTCTTCATTAGTCCTGACCCTGAAGGCGTCTTCATTAGTCCTGACCCTGAAGGCGTCTTCATTAGTCCTGACCCTGAAGGCGTCTTCATTAGTCCTGACCCTGAAGGCGTCATCACTAGTCGTGACCCTGAAGGCGTCTTCATTAGTCTGGACCCACTAGTCGTGACCCTGAAGGCGTCTTCATTAGTCCTTTCCCATTAGTCGTGACCCTGAAGGCGTCTTCATTAGTCCAGACCCTGAAGGCGCCTTCATTAGTCGTGACCCTGAAGGCGCCTTCATTAGTCCTGACCCATTAGTCGTGACCCTGAAGGCGTCTTCATTAGTCCTTTCCCATTAGTCGTGACCCTGAAGGCGTCTTCATTAGTCCAGACCCTGAAGGCGCCTTCATTAGTCGTGACCCTGAAGGCGTCTTCATTAGTCCTGACCCTGAAGGCGTCTTCATTAGTCCTGATCCTGAAGGCGTCTTCACTAGTCGTGACCCTGAAGGCGCCTTCATTAGTCCAGACCCTCAAGGCGTCTTCATTGGTCCTGACCCTGAAGGCGTCTTCATTAGTCCTGACCTATTAGTCGTGACCCTGAAGTCGTCTTCATTAGTCCTTTCCCATTAGCCCTGACCCTGAAGGCGTCTTCATTAGTCCTGACCCATTAGTCCTGACACTTAAGGCGTCTTCATGAGTCCTGACCCTGAATGCGTCTTCACTAGTCTTGACCCTGAAGGCGCCTTCATTAGCCCTGACCCTGAAGGCGTCTTCATTAGTCGTGAGCCTGAAGGCGTCTTCATTAGTCCTGACCCTGAAGGCGTCTTCATTAGTCCTGACACTGAAGGCGTCTTCATGAGTCCTGACCCATTAGTCGTGACCCTGAAGGCGTCTTCATGAGTCCTGACCCATTAGTCCTGACCCTGAAGGCGTCTTCATTAGTCCTGACCCTGAAGGCGCCTTCATTAGTCCTGACCCATTAGTCATGACCCTGAAGGCGTCTTCATTAGTCCTGACCCTGATGGCGTCTTCATTAGTCGTGAGCCTGAAGGCGTCTTCATTAGTCCTGACCCATTAGTCGTGACCCTGAAGGTGTCTTCATTAGTCCTGACCCATTAGTCCTTACCCTGAAGGCGTCTGCATTAGTCCTGACCCTGAAGGCGTCTTCATTAGTCCTGACCCTGAAGGCGTCTTCATTAGTCCTGACCCTGAAGGCGTCTTCATTAGTCCTGACCCTGAAGGCGTCTTCATTAGTCCTTTCCCATTAGTCGTGACCCTGAAGGCGTCTTCATTAGTCCAGACCCTGAAGGCGCCTTCATTAGTCGTGACCCTGAAGGCGCCTTCATTAGTCCGGACCCATTAGTCTTGACCCTGAAGGCGTCTTCATTAGCCCTGACCCTGACGGCGTCTTCATTAGTCATGACCCTGAAGGCGTCTACATCAGTCGTGAGCCTGAAGGCGTCTTCATTAGTCCTGACCCTGAAGGCGTCTTCATTAGTCCTGACCCATTAGTCGTGACCCTGAAGGCGTCTTCACTAGTCCTGACCCTGAAGGCGTCTTCACTAGTCGTGACCCTGAAGGCGTCGTCATTAGTCGTGACCCATTAGTCCTGACCCTGAAGGCGTCTTCATTAGTCCTTTCCCATTAGTCGTGACCCTGAAGGCGCCTTCATTCGTCCGGACCCTGTAGGCGTCTTCATCAGTCTTGACCCATTAGTCCTGACCCTGAAGGCGTCTTCATTAGTCGTGACCCTGAAGGCGTCTTCATTAGTCGTGACCCTGAAGGCGTCTTCATTAGTCGTGAACCTGAAGGCGTCTTCATTAGTCCTGACCCTGAAGGCGTCTTCATTAGTCCTGACCCTGAAGGCGTCTTCATTAGTCCTGACCCTGAAGGCGTCTTCATTAGTCCTGACCCTGAAGGCGTCTTCATTAGTCCTGACCCTGAAGGCGTCATCACTAGTCGTGACCCTGAAGGCGTCTTCATTAGTCTGGACCCACTAGTCGTGACCCTGAAGGCGTCTTCATTAGTCCTTTCCCATTAGTCGTGACCCTGAAGGCGTCTTCATTAGTCCAGACCCTGAAGGCGCCTTCATTAGTCGTGACCCTGAAGGCGCCTTCATTAGTCCTGACCCTGAAGGCGTCTTCATTAGTCCTGACCCATTAGTCGTGACCCTGAAGGCGTCTTCATTAGTCCTTTCCCATTAGTCGTGACCCTGAAGGCGTCTTCATTAGTCCAGACCCTGAAGGCGCCTTCATTAGTCGTGACCCTGAAGGCGTCTTCATTAGTCCTGACCCTGAAGGCGTCTTCATTAGTCCTGACCCATTAGTCGTGACCCTGAAGGCGTCTTCATTAGTCGTGAGCCTGAAGGCGTCTTCATTAGTCCTGACCCTGAAGGCGTCTTCACTAGTCCTGACCCTGAAGGCGTCTTAATTAGTCCTGACCCATTAGTCCTGACCCCAAAGGCGTCTTCATTAGTCGTGACCCATTAGTCCTGACCGTGAAGGCGTCTTCATTAGTCCTGACCCATTAGTCCTGACCCTGAAGGCGTCTTCATGAGTCCTGACCCTGAAGGCGTCTTCACTAGTCCTGCCTGACCCTGAATGCGTCTTCACTAGTCTTGACCCTGAAGTTGTCTTCACTAGTCCTGACCCTGAAGGCGCCTTCATTAGTCCTGACCCTGAAGGCGTCTTCATTAGCCCTGACCCTGAAGGCGTCTTCATTAGTCTTGACCCATTAGTCGTGACCCTGAAGGCGTCTTCATTAGTCCTGACCCTGAAGGCGTCTTCATTAGTCGTGACTCTGAAGGCGCCTTCATTAGTCGTGACCCTGAAGGCGTCTACATCAGTCGTGAGCCTGAAGGCGTCTTCATTAGTCCTGACCCTGAAGGCGTCTTCATTAGTCCTGACCCATTAGTCCTGACCCTGAAGGCGTCTTCACTAGTCGTGACCCTGAAGGCGTCTTCACGAGTCCTGACAATGAAGGCATCTTCACGAGTCCTGACCCTGAAGGCGTCGTCATTAGTCGTGACCCATTAGTCCTGACCCTGAAGGCGTCTTCATTAGTCCTGACCCATTAGTCGTGACCCTGAAGGCGTCTTCATTAGTCCTGACCCATTAGTCGTGACCCTGAAGGCGTCTTCATTAGTCCTGACCCTGAAGAAGTCTTCATTAGTCCTGACCCCGAAGGCGTCTTCATTAGTCGTGACCCTGAAGGTGTCTTCGTTAGTCCTGACCCTGAAGTTGTCTTTACTAGTCGTGACCCTGAAGGCGCCTTCATTAGCCCTGACCCTGAAGGCGTCTTCATTAGTCCTGACCCTGAAGGCGTCTTCATTAGTCCTGACCCTGAAGGCGTCTTCGTTAGTCCTGACCCTGAAGGCGTCTTCATTAGTCCTGACCCATTCATTAGTCCTGACCCTGAAGGCGTCTTCACTAGTCCTGACCCTGAAGGCTTCTTCATTAGTCCTGACCCTGAAGGCGTCTTCACGAGTCGTGACCCTGAAGGCGTCTTCACTAGTCTTGACCCTGAAGTTGTCTTCACTAGTCGCGACCCTGAAGGCGTCTTCACGAGTCGTGACCCTGAAGGCGTCTTCATTAGTCCTGACCCATTAGTCGTGACCCTGAAGGCGTCTTCATTAGTCCTGACCCTGAAGGCGTCGTCATTAGTCCTGACCCATTAGTCGTGACCCTGAAGGCGTCTTCATTAGTCCTGACCCTGAAGGCGTCTTCATTAGTCGTGACCCTGAAGGCGCCTTCATTAGTCCTGACCCATTAGTCGTGAGCCTGAAGGCGTCTTCATTAGTCCTGATCCTGAAGGCGTCTTCACTAGTCGTGACCCTGAAGGCGCCTTCATTAGTCCAGACCCTCAAGGCGTCTTCATTGGTCCTGACCCTGAAGGCGTCTTCATTAGTCGTGACCCTGAAGGCGTCTTCATTAGTCCTGACCCTGAAGGCGTCTTCATTAGTCCTGACCCTGAAGGCGTCTTCATTAGTCCTGACCCATTAGTCCTGACCCATTAGTCGTGACCCTGAAGGCGTCTTCATTAGTCCTGACCCTGAAGGCGTCTTCGTTAGTCCTGACCCCGAAGTTGTCTTCACGAGTCGTGACCCTGAAGGCGTCTTCATTAGTCGTGACCCTGAAGGCGTCTTCATTAGTCGTCCTGACCCATTAAGTCCTGACCCTGAAGGGGTCTTAGCATTAAATGTAAATGTGCTGTATTTATATAGCGCTTTTCTAGTCTGAACGACTACTCAAAGCGCTTTTACATAGTACAGGAACCATTCACCATTCACTCACATTCATACACTGTGGCCGAGGCTGCCGTACAAGGTGCCATCTGCTCATCAGATAAACATGCACACACATTCACACTCCGATGACACAGCATCGGGGGCAACTCGGGGTTCAGTGTCTTGCCCAAGGACACTTCGACATGGGACTGCAGGGCCGGGGATTGAACCACCAACTTTCCAATTGGCAGGCAACCGCTCTACCACTGAGCCACAGCCGCCCCCATTCATTAGTCCTGACCCTGAAGGCGTCTTCGTTAGTCCTGACCCATTAGTCCTGACCCTGAAGGCGTCTTCATTAGTTGTGACCCTGAAGGCGTCTTCATTAGTCCTGACCCATTAGTCCTGACCCTGAAGGCGTCTTCATTAGTTGTGACCCTGAAGGCGTCTTCATTAGTCCTGACCCATTAGTCCTGACCCTGAAGGCGTCTTCATTAGTCGTGACCCATTAGTCGTGACCCTGAAGGCGTCTTCATTAGTCGTGACCCTGAAGGCGTCTTCATTAGTCGCTAGACCCTGAAGGCGCCTTCATTAGTCCTGACCCATTAGTCGGTGACCCTGAAGGCGTCTTCATTAGTCCTGACCCATTAGTCCTGACCCTGAAGGCGTCTTAAGTAGTGACCCTGAAGGCGTCTTTATTAGTCCACACCCTGAAGGCGTCTTCATTAGTCCTGACCCATTAGTCGTGACCCTGAAGGCGTCTTCACTAGTCCTGACCCTGAAGGCGTCTTCACGAGTCGTGACCCTGAAGGCGTCTTCACTAGTCGTGACCCTGAAGGCGTCTTCACTAGTCTTGACCCTGAAGTTGTCTTCACTAGTCGCGACCCTGAAGGCGTCTTCACGAGTCGTGACCCTGAAGGCGTCTTCATTAGTCCTGACCCATTAGTCCTGACCCTGAAGGCGTCTTCATTAGTCCTGACCCTGAAGGCGCCTTCATTAGTCCTGACCCATTAGTCCTGACCCTGAAGGCGTCTTAAGTAGTGACCCTGAAGGCGTCTTCATTAGTCCACACCCTGAAGGCGTCTTCATTAGTCCTGACCCATTAGTCGTGACCCTGAAGTCGTCTTCATTAGTCCTGATCCTGAAGGCGTCTTCATTAGTCGTGACCCTGAAGGCGTCTTCATTAGTCCTGACCCATTAGTCCTGACCCTGAAGGCGTCTTAAGTAGTGACCCTGAAGGCGTCTTCATTAGTCCACACCCTGAAGGCGTCTTCATTAGTCCTGACCCATTAGTCGTGACCCTGAAGTCGTCTTCATTAGTCCTGATCCTGAAGGCGTCTTCATTAGTCGTGACCCTGAAGGCGCCTTCATTAGTCCTGACCCTGAAGGCGTCTTCGTTAGTCCTGACCCTGAAGGCGTCTTCGTTAGTCCTGACCCTGAAGGCGTCTTCGTTAGTCCTGACCCTGAAGGCGTCTTCATTAGTCCTGACCCTGAAGGCGTCTTCATTAGTCCTGACCCATTAGTCGTGACCCTGAAGGCGTCTTCACGAGTCGTGACCCTGAAGGCGTCTTCACGAGTCGTGACCCTGAAGGCGTCTTCACTAGTCGCGACCCTGAAGTTGTCTTCACTAGTCGCGACCCTGAAGGCGTCTTCATTAGTCCTGACCCATTAGTCGTGACCCTGAAGGCGTCTTCATTAGTCCTGACCCTGAAGGCGTCTTCATTAGTCCTGACCCATCAGTCGTGACCCTGAAGGCGTCTTAAGTAGTGACCCTGAAGGCGTCTTCATTAGTCCACACCCTGAAGGCGTCTTCATTAGTCCTGACCCATTAGTCGTGACCCTGAAGTCGTCTTCATTAGTCCTGATCCTGAAGGCGTCTTCACTAGTCGTGACCCTGAAGGGGTCTTCATTAGTCGTGACCCTGAAGGCGCCTTCATTAGTCCAGACCCTCAAGGCGTCTTCATTAGTCCTGACCCATTAGTCGTGACCCTGAAGTCGTCTTCATTAGTCCTGACCCATTAGTCGTGACCCTGAAGGCGTCTTCATTAGTCGTGAGCCTGAAGGCGTCTTCATTAGTCCTGACCCTGAAGGCGTCTTCATTAGTCCTGACCCATTAGTCCTGACACTGAAGGCGTCTTCATGAGTCCTGACCCTGAATGCGTCTTCACTAGTCTTGACCCTGAAGGCGCCTTCATTAGCCCTGACCCTGAAGTAGTCTTCATTACTCCGGACCCTGAAGGCGTCTTCATTAGTCTTGACCCATTAGTCGTGACCCTGAAGGCGTCTTCATGAGTCCTGACCCATTAGTCCTGACCCTGAAGGCGTCTTCATTAGTCCTGACCCTGAAGGCGCCTTCATTAGTCCTGACCCTGAAGGCGTCTTCATTAGTCCTGACCCTGAAGGCGTCTTCATTAGTCCTGACCCTGAAGGCGTCTTCATTAGTCCTGACCCTGAAGGCGTCTTCATTAGTCCTGACCCTGAAGGCGCCTTCATTAGTCCTGACCCTGATGGCGTCTTCATTAGTCGTGAGCCTGAAGGCGTCTTCATTAGTCCTGACCCATTAGTCCTTACCCTGAAGGCGTCTGCATTAGTCATGACCCTGAAGGCGTCTTCATTAGTCCTGACCCTGAAGGCGTCTTCAATAGCCCTGACCCTGAAGGCGTCTTCATTAGTCCTGACCCTGAAGGCGTCTTCATTAGTCCTGACCCATTAGTCGTGACCCTGAAGGCGTCTTCATTAGTCCTGACCCTGAAGGCGCCTTCATTAGCCCTGACCTTGAAGTCGTCTTCATTAGCCCTGACCCTGAAGGCGTCTTCATTAGTCCGGACCCTGAAGGCGTCTTCATTAGTCCTGACCCATTAGTCGTGACGCTGAAGGGGTCTTCATTAGTCCATTCCCATTAGTCGTGACCCTGGAGCTCCTCGAAGGCGTCTTCATTAGTCCTGACCCATTAGTCGTGACGCTGAAGGCGTCTTCATTAGTCCATTCCCATTAGTCGTGACCCTGAAGGCGTCTTCATTAGTCCTGACCCTGAAGGCGTCTTATTAGTCCTGACCCATTAGTCGTGACCCTGAAGCGCCTTCATTAGTCCTGACCCTGAAGGCGTTTCATTAGTCCTGACCCATTAGTCGTGACCCTGAAGGCGTCTTCATTAGTCCTGACCCATTAGTCGTGACCCTGAAGGCGTCTTCATTAGTCCTGACCCTGAAGGCGTCTTCACTAGTCCTGACCCTGAAGGCGTCTTCATTAGTCCAGACCCTGAAGGCGCCTTCATTAGTCGTGACCCTGAAGGCGCCTTCATTAGTCCTGACCCTGAAGGCGTCTTCATTAGTCCTTTCCCATTAGTCGTGACCCTGAAGGCGTCTTCATTAGTCCAGACCCTGAAGGCGCCTTCATTAGTCGTGACCCTGAAGGCGTCTTCATTAGTCCTGACCCTGAAGGCGTCTTCATTAGTCCTGACCCATTAGTCGTGACCCTGAAGGCGTCTTCATTAGTCGTGACCCTGAAGGCGTCTTCATTAGTCCTGACCCTGAAGGCGTCTTCACTAGTCCTGACCCTGAAGGCGTCTTCATTAGTCGTGACCCTGAAGGCGTCTTCATTAGTCCTGACCCATTAGTCCTGACCCCAAAGGCGTCTTCATTAGTCGTGACCCATTAGTCCTGACCGTGAAGGCGTCTTCATTAGTCCTGACCCATTAGTCCTGACCCTGAAGGCGTCTTCATGAGTCCTGACCCTGAAGGCGTCTTCATTAGTCTTGACCCTGAAGTTGTCTTCACTAGTCCTGACCCTGAAGGCGTCTTCATTAGCCCTGACCCTGAAGTCGTCTTCATTAGTCCGGACCCTGAAGGCGTCTTCATTAGTCCGGATCCTGAAGGCGTCTTCATTAGTCTTGACCCTGACGGCGTCTTCATTAGCCCTGACCCTGAAGGCGTCTTCATTAGTCGTGACCCTGAAGGCGTCTTCATTAGTCCTGACCCTGAAGGCGTCTTCATTAGTCCTGACCCATTAGTCGTGACCCTGAAGGCGTCTTCACTAGTCCTGACCCTGAAGGCGTCTTCACGAGTCCTGACCCTGAAGGCGTCGTCATTAGTCGTGACCCATTAGTCCTGACCCTGAAGGCGTCTTCATTAGTCCTGACCCATTAGTCGTGACCCTGAAGGCGCCTTCATTCGTCCGGACCCTGAAGGCGTCTTCATCAGTCTTGACCCATTAGTCGTGACCCTGAAGGCGTCTTCATTAGCCCAGACCCTGACGGCGTCTTCATTAGCCCTGACCCTGAAGGCGTCTTCATTAGTCGTGACCCTGAAGGCGTCTTCATTAGTCGTGACCCTGAAGGCGTCTTCATTAGTCCTGACCCTGAAGGCGTCTTCATTAGTCCTGACCCTGAAGGCGTCTTCATTAGTCGTGACCCTGAAGGCGTCTTCATTAGTCCTGACCCTGAAGGCGTCTTCATTAGTCCTGACCCTGAAGGCGTCTTCATTAGTCCTGACCCTGAAGGCGTCTTCATTAGTCCTGACCCTGAAGGCGTCTTCACTAGTCTTGACCCTGAAGGCGTCATCACTAGTCTTGACCCTGAAGTTGTCATCACTAGTCCTGACACTGAAGGCGTCTTCATGAGTCCTGACCCTGAAGGCGCCTTCATTAGTCCTGACCCTGAAGGCGTCTTCATTAGTCCTGACCCATTAGTCGTGACCCTGAAGGCGTCTTCATTAGTCCTTTCCCATTAGTCGTGACCCTGAAGGCGTCTTCATTAGTCCAGACCCTGAAGGCGCCTTCATTAGTCCTGACCCTGAAGGCGTCTTCATTAGTCCTGACCCATTAGTCGTGACCCTGAAGGCGTCTTCATTAGTCGTGACCCTGAAGGCGTCTTCATTAGTCGTGAGCCTGAAGGCGTCTTCATTAGTCGTGACCCTGAAGGCGTCTTCATTAGTCCTGACCCATTAGTCGTGACCCTGAAGGCGTCTTAATTAGTCCTGACCCATTAGTCCTGACCCCAAAGGCGTCTTCATTAGTCCTGACCCATTAGTCCTGACCCTGAAGGCGTCTTCATGAGTCCTGACCCTGAAGGCGTCTTCACTAGTCCTGCCTGACCCTGAATGCGTCTTCACTAGTCTTGACCCTGAAGTTGTCTTCACTAGTCCTGACCCTGAAGGCGCCTTCATTAGTCCTGACCCTGAAGGCGTCTTCATTAGCCCTGACCCTGAAGTCGTCTTCATTGGTCCGGACCCTGAAGGCGTCTTCATTAGTCCGGACCCTGAAGGCGTCTTCATTAGTCTTGACCCATTAGTCGTGACCCTGAAGGCGTCTTCATTAGACCTGACCCTGAAGGCGTCTTCATTAGTCGTGACTCTGAAGGCGCCTTCATTAGTCGTGACCCTGAAGGCGTCTACATCAGTCGTGAGCCTGAAGGCGTCTTCATTAGTCCTGACCCTGAAGGCGTCTTCATTAGTCCTGACCCTGAAGGCGTCTTCACTAGTCGTGACCCTGAAGGCGTCTTCACGAGTCCTGACAATGAAGGCGTCTTCACGAGTCTTGACCCTGAAGGCGTCTTCATTAGTCCTGACCCATTAGTCGTGACCCTGAAGGCGTCTTCATTAGTCCTTTCCCATTAGTCGTGACCCTGAAGGCGTCTTCATTAGTCCAGACCCTGAAGGCGCCTTCATTAGTCGTGACCCTGAAGGCGCCTTCATTAGTCCGGACCCATTAGTCTTGACCCTGAAGGCGTCTTCATTAGCCCTGACCCTGACGGCGTCTTCATTAGTCATGACCCTGAAGGCGCCTTCATTAGTCGTGACTCTGAAGGCGCCTTCATTAGTCGTGACCCTGAAGGCCTCTACATCAGTCGTGAGCCTGAAGGCGTCTTCATTAGTCCTGACCCTGAAGGCGTCTTCATTAGTCCTGACCCATTAGTCGTGACCCTGAAGGCGTCTTCACTAGTCCTGACCCTGAAGGCGTCTTCACTAGTCGTGACCCTGAAGGCGTCTTCACGAGTCCTGACCCTGAAGGCGTCGTCATTAGTCGTGACCCATTAGTCCTGACCCTGAAGGCGTCTTCATTAGTCCTGACCCATTAGTCGTGACCCTGAAGGCGTCTTCATCAGTCTTGACCCATTAGTCGTGACCCTGAAGGCGTCTTCATTAGCCCTGACCCTGAAGGCGTCTTCATTAGTCGTGACCCTGAAGGCGTCTTCATTAGTCGTGACCCTGAAGGCGTCTTCATTAGTCGTGACCCTGAAGGCGTCTTCATTAGTCGTGACCCTGAAGGCGTCTTCATTAGTCCTGACCCTGAAGGCGTCTTCATTAGTCCTGACCCTGAAGGCGTCTTCATTAGTCCTGACCCTGAAGGCGTCTTCATTAGTCCTGACCCTGAAGGCGTCTTCATTAGTCCTGTCCCTGAAGGCGTCTTCATTAGTCCTGACCCTGAAGTTGTCTTCACTAGTTGTGACCCTGAAGGTGTCTTCACGAGTCCTGACACTGAAGGCGTCTTCATGAGTCGTGACCCTGAAGGCGTCTTCATTAGTCCTGACCCATTAGTCGTGACCCTGAAGGCGTCTTCATTAGTCCTGACCCATTAGTCCAGACCCTGAAGGCGTCTTCATTAGCCCTGACCCTGAAGGCGTCTTCATTAGCCCTGACCCTGAAGGCGCCTTCATTAGTCCTGACCCTGAAGGCGTCTTCATTAGTCCTGACACATTATTCCTGACCCTGAAGGCGTCTTCATTAGTCCTGACCCTGAAGGCGTCTTCACGAGTCCTGACACTGAAGGCGTCTTCACGAGTCCTGACCCTGAAGCCGTCTTCATGAGTCCTGACCCTGAAAGCGTCTTCACGAGTCCTGACCCTGAAGGCGTCTTCACGAGTCCTGACACTGAAGGCGTCTTCATGAGTCCTGACCCTGAAGGCGCCTTCATTAGTCCTGACCCTGAAGGCGTCTCCATTAGTCCTGACCCTGAAGGCGTCTTCATTAGTCTTGAACCATTAGTCGTGACCCTGAAGGCGCCTTCAGTAGTCCTGACCCTGAAGGCGTCTTCATTAGTCCGGACCCTGAAGGCGTCTTCATTAGTCTTGACCCATTAGTCGTGACCCTGAAGGCGCCTTCATTAGTCCTGACCCTGAAGGCATCTTCATTAGTCGTGACCCTGAAGGAGTCTTCATTAGTGCTGACCCTGAAGGCGTCTTCGTTAGTCCTGACCCATTAATCGTGACCCTGAAGGCGTCTTCGTTAGTCTTGACCCTGAAGGCGTCTTCATTAGTCCTGACCCTGAAGGCGTCTTCATTGGTCCGGACCCTGAAGGCGTCTTCATTAGTCCGGACCCTGAAGGCGTCTTCATTAGTCGTGACCCATTAGTCGTGACCCTGAAGGCGTCTTCATTAGTCCTGACCCTGAAGGCGTCTTCATTAGTCGTGACTCTGAAGGCGCCTTCATTAGTCGTGACCCTGAAGGCGTCTACATCAGTCGTGAGCCTGAAGGCGTCTTCATTAGTCCTGACCCTGAAGGCGTCTTCATTAGTCCTGACCCTGAAGGCGTCTTCACTAGTCGTGACCCTGAAGGCGTCTTCACGAGTCCTGACAATGAAGGCGTCTTCACGAGTCCTGACCCTGAAGGCGTCGTCATTAGTCGTGACCCATTAGTCGTGACCCTGAAGGCGTCTTCATTAGTCCTGACCCATTAGTCGTGACCCTGAAGGCGTCTTCATTAGTCCTTTCCCATTAGTCGTGACCCTGAAGGCGTCTTCATTAGTCCAGACCCTGAAGGCGCCTTCATTAGTCGTGACCCTGAAGGCGCCTTCATTAGTCCGGACCCATTAGTCTTGACCCTGAAGGCGTCTTCATTAGCCCTGACCCTGACGGCGTCTTCATTAGTCATGACCCTGAAGGCGCCTTCATTAGTCGTGACTCTGAAGGCGCCTTCATTAGTCGTGACCCTGAAGGCCTCTACATCAGTCGTGAGCCTGAAGGCGTCTTCATTAGTCCTGACCCTGAAGGCGTCTTCATTAGTCCTGACCCATTAGTCGTGACCCTGAAGGCGTCTTCACTAGTCCTGACCCTGAAGGCGTCTTCACTAGTCGTGACCCTGAAGGCGTCTTCACGAGTCCTGACCCTGAAGGCGTCGTCATTAGTCGTGACCCATTAGTCCTGACCCTGAAGGCGTCTTCATTAGTCCTGACCCATTAGTCGTGACCCTGAAGGCGTCTTCATCAGTCTTGACCCATTAGTCGTGACCCTGAAGGCGTCTTCATTAGCCCTGACCCTGAAGGCGTCTTCATTAGTCGTGACCCTGAAGGCGTCTTCATTAGTCGTGACCCTGAAGGCGTCTTCATTAGTCGTGACCCTGAAGGCGTCTTCATTAGTCGTGACCCTGAAGGCGTCTTCATTAGTCGTGACCCTGAAGGCGTCTTCATTAGTCGTGACCCTGAAGGCGTCTTCATTAGTCCTGACCCATTAGTCGTGACCCTGAAGGCGTCTTCATTAGTCCTTTCCCATTAGTCGTGACCCTGAAGGCGTCTTCATTAGTCCAGACCCTGAAGGCGCCTTCATTAGTCGTGACCCTGAAGGCGCCTTCATTAGTCCGGACCCATTAGTCTTGACCCTGAAGGCGTCTTCATTAGCCCTGACCCTGACGGCGTCTTCATTAGTCATGACCCTGAAGGCGCCTTCATTAGTCGTGACTCTGAAGGCGCCTTCATTAGTCGTGACCCTGAAGGCCTCTACATCAGTCGTGAGCCTGAAGGCGTCTTCATTAGTCCTGACCCTGAAGGCGTCTTCATTAGTCCTGACCCATTAGTCGTGACCCTGAAGGCGTCTTCACTAGTCCTGACCCTGAAGGCGTCTTCACTAGTCGTGACCCTGAAGGCGTCTTCACGAGTCCTGACCCTGAAGGCGTCGTCATTAGTCGTGACCCATTAGTCCTGACCCTGAAGGCGTCTTCATTAGTCCTGACCCATTAGTCGTGACCCTGAAGGCGTCTTCATCAGTCTTGACCCATTAGTCGTGACCCTGAAGGCGTCTTCATTAGCCCTGACCCTGAAGGCGTCTTCATTAGTCGTGACCCTGAAGGCGTCTTCATTAGTCGTGACCCTGAAGGCGTCTTCATTAGTCGTGACCCTGAAGGCGTCTTCATTAGTCGTGACCCTGAAGGCGTCTTCATTAGTCGTGACCCTGAAGGCGTCTTCATTAGTCGTGACCCTGAAGGTGTCTTCATTAGTCGTGACCCTGAAGGCGTCTTCATTAGTCCTGACCCTGAAGGCGTCTTCATTAGTCCTGACCCTGAAGGCGTCTTCATTAGTCCTGACCCTGAAGGCGTCTTCATTAGTCCTGTCCCTGAAGGCGTCTTCATTAGTCCTGACCCTGAAGGCGTCTTCACTAGTCCTGCCTGACCCTGAATGCGTCATCACTAGTCTTGACCCTGAAGTTGTCTTCACTAGTTGTGACCCTGAAGGTGTCTTCACGAGTCCTGACACTGAAGGCGTCTTCATGAGTCCTGACCCTGAAGGCGTCTTCATTAGTCGTGACCCATTAGTCGTGACCCTGAAGGCGTCTTCATTAGTCCTGACCCATTAGTCGTGACCCTGAAGGCGTCTTCATTAGTCCTGACCCATTAGTCCAGACCCTGAAGGCGTCTTCATTAGCCCTGACCCTGAAGGCGTCTTCATTAGCCCTGACCCTGAAGGCGCCTTCATTAGTCCTGACCCTGAAGGCGTCTTCATTAGTCCTGACACATTATTCCTGACCCTGAAGGCGTCTTCATTAGTCCTGACCCTGAAGGCGTCTTCACGAGTCCTGACACTGAAGGCGTCTTCACGAGTCCTGACCCTGAAGCCGTCTTCATGAGTCCTGACCCTGAAAGCGTCTTCACGAGTCCTGACCCTGAAGGCGTCTTCACGAGTCCTGACACTGAAGGCGTCTTCATGAGTCCTGACCCTGAAGGCGCCTTCATTAGTCCTGACCCTGAAGGCGTCTCCATTAGTCCTGACCCTGAAGGCGTCTTCATTAGTCTTGAACCATTAGTCGTGACCCTGAAGGCGCCTTCAGTAGTCCTGACCCTGAAGGCGTCTTCATTAGTGCTGACCCTGAAGGCGTCTTCGTTAGTCCTGACCCATTAATCGTGACCCTGAAGGCGTCTTCGTTAGTCTTGACCCTGAAGGCGTCTTCGTTAGTCCTGACCCTGAAGGCGTCTTCACTAGTCCTGACCCTGAAGGCGTCTTCATTAGTCCTGACCCTGAAGGCGTCTTCATTAGTCCTGACCCTGAAGGCGTCTTCATTAGTCGTGACCCTGAAGGCGTCTTCATTAGTCCGGACGCTGAAGGCGTCTTCATTAGTCTTGACCCATTAGTCGTGACCCTGAAGGCGTCTTCATTAGTCTTGAACCATTAGTCGTGACCCTGAAGGCGCCTTCAGTAGTCCTGACCCTGAAGGCGCCTTCATTAGTCCTGACCCTGAAGGCGTCTTCATTAGTCGTGACCCTGAAGGAGTCTTCATTAGTGCTGACCCTGAAGGCGTCTTCGTTAGTCCTGACCCATTAATCGTGACCCTGAAGGCGTCTTCGTTAGTCTTGACCCTGAAGGCGTCTTCATTAGTCCTGACCCTGAAGGCGTCTTCGTTAGTCCTGACCCATTAATCGTGACCCTGAAGGCGTCTTCACTAGTCGTGACCCTGAAGGCGTCTTCGTTAGTCCTGACCCTGAAGGCGTCTTCATTAGTCCTGACCCATTAGTCCTGACCCTGAAGGCGTCTTCACTAGTCGTGACCCTGAAGGCGTCTTCACGAGTCCTGACAATGAAGGCGTCTTCATGAGTCCTGACCCTGAAGGCGTCGTCATTAGTCGTGACCCATTAGTCCTGACCCTGAAGGCGTCTTCATTAGTCCTGACCCATTAGTCGTGACCCTGAAGGCGTCTTCATTAGTCCTTTCCCATTAGTCGTGACCATGAAGGCGCCTTCATTCGTCCGGACCCTGAAGGCGTCTTCATCAGTCTTGACCCATTAGTCGTGACCCTGAAGGCGTCTTCATTAGCCCTGACCCTGAAGGCGTCTTCATTAGTCGTGACCCTGAAGGCGTCTTCATTAGTCGTGACCCTGAAGGCGTCTTCATTAGTCCTGACCCTGAAGGCGTCTTCATTAGTCCTGACCCTGAAGGCGTCTTCATTAGTCCTGACCCTGAAGGCGTCTTCACTAGTCCTGCCTGACCCTGAATGCGTCATCACTAGTCGTGACCCTGAAGGTGTCTTCACGAGTCCTGACACTGAAGGCGTCTTCATGAGTCCTGACCCTGAAGGCGTCTTCATTAGTCGTGACCCATTAGTCGTGACCCTGAAGGCGTCTTCATTAGTCCTGACCCATTAGTCGTGACCCTGAAGGCGTCTTCATTAGTCCTGACCCATTAGTCCAGACCCTGAAGGCGTCTTCATTAGCCCTGACCCTGAAGGCGTCTTCATTAGCCCTGACCCTGAAGGCGTCTTCATTAGTCCGGACCCTGAAAGCGTCTTAATTAGTCTTGACCCATTAGTCGTGACCCTGAAGGCGCCTTCATTAGTCCTGACCCTGAAGGCGTCTTCATTAGTCCTGACACATTATTCCTGACCCTGAAGGCGTCTTCATGAGTCCTGACACTGAAGGCGTCTTCACGAGTCCTGACCCTGAAGCCGTCTTCATGAGTCCTGACCCTGAAGGCGTCTTCACGAGTCCTGACCCTGAAGGCGTCTTCACGAGTCCTGACACTGAAGGCGTCTTCATGAGTCCTGACCCTGAAGGCGCCTTCATTAGTCCTGACCCTGAAGGCGTCTCCATTAGTCCTGAACCATTAGTCGTGACCCTGAAGGCGCCTTCAGTAGTCCAGACCCTGAAGGCGCCTTCATTAGTCCTGGCCCTGAAGGCGTCTTCATGAGTCCTGACCCTGAAGGCGTCGTCATTAGTCGTGACCCATTAGTCCTGACCCTGAAGGCGTCTTCATTAGTCGTGACCCTGAAGGCGTCTTCATTAGTCCTGACCCTGAAGGCGTCTTCATTAGTCCTGACCCTGAAGGCGTCTTCACTAGTCCTGCCTGACCCTGAATGCGTCATCACTAGTCTTGACCCTGAAGTTGTCTTCACTAGTCGTGACCCTGAAGGTGTCTTCACGAGTCCTGACACTGAAGGCGTCTTCATGAGTCCTGACCCTGAAGGCGTCTTCATTAGTCGTGACCCATTAGTCGTGACCCTGAAGGCGTCTTCATTAGTCCTGACCCATTAGTCGTGACCCTGAAGGCGTCTTCATTAGTCCTGACCCATTAGTCCAGACCCTGAAGGCGTCTTCATTAGCCCTGACCCTGAAGGCGTCTTCATTAGCCCTGACCCTGAAGGCGTCTTCATTAGTCCGGACCCTGAAAGAGTCTTAATTAGTCTTGACCCATTAGTCGTGACCCTGAAGGCGCCTTCATTAGTCCTGACCCTGAAGGCGTCTTCATTAGTCCTGACACATTATTCCTGACCCTGAAGGCGTCTTCATGAGTCCTGACCCTGAAGGCGTCTTCACGAGTCCTGACACTGAAGGCGTCTTCACGAGTCCTGACCCTGAAGCCGTCTTCACGAGTCCTGACCCTGAAGGCGTCTTCACGAGTCCTGACCCTGAAGGCGTCTTCACGAGTCCTGACACTGAAGGCGTCTTCATGAGTCCTGACCCTGAAGGCGCCTTCATTAGTCCTGACCCATTAGTCGTGACCCTGAAGGCGTCTTCACTAGTCCTGACCCTGAAGGCGTCTTCACTAGTCGTGACCCTGAAGGCGTCTTCACGAGTCCTGACCCTGAAGGCGTCGTCATTAGTCGTGACCCATTAGTCCTGACCCTGAAGGCGTCTTCATTAGTCCTGACCCATTAGTCGTGACCCTGAAGGCGTCTTCATCAGTCTTGACCCATTAGCCCTGACCCTGAAGGCGTCTTCATTAGTCGTGACCCTGAAGGCGTCTTCATTAGTCGTGACCCTGAAGGCGTCTTCATTAGTCGTGACCCTGAAGGCGTCTTCATTAGTCGTGACCCTGAAGGCGTCTTCATTAGTCGTGACCCTGAAGGCGTCTTCATTAGTCGTGACCCTGAAGGCGTCTTCATTAGTCCTGACCCTGAAGGCGTCTTCATTAGTCCTGACCCTGAAGGCGTCTTCATTAGTCCTGACCCTGAAGGCGTCTTCATTAGTCCTGTCCCTGAAGGCGTCTTCATTAGTCCTGACCCTGAAGGCGTCTTCACTAGTCCTGCCTGACCCTGAATGCGTCATCACTAGTCTTGACCCTGAAGTTGTCTTCACTAGTTGTGACCCTGAAGGTGTCTTCACGAGTCCTGACACTGAAGGCGTCTTCATGAGTCCTGACCCTGAAGGCGTCTTCATTAGTCGTGACCCATTAGTCGTGACCCTGAAGGCGTCTTCATTAGTCCTGACCCATTAGTCGTGACCCTGAAGGCGTCTTCATTAGTCCTGACCCATTAGTCCAGACCCTGAAGGCGTCTTCATTAGCCCTGACCCTGAAGGCGTCTTCATTAGCCCTGACCCTGAAGGCGCCTTCATTAGTCCTGACCCTGAAGGCGTCTTCATTAGTCCTGACACATTATTCCTGACCCTGAAGGCGTCTTCATTAGTCCTGACCCTGAAGGCGTCTTCACGAGTCCTGACACTGAAGGCGTCTTCACGAGTCCTGACCCTGAAGCCGTCTTCATGAGTCCTGACCCTGAAAGCGTCTTCACGAGTCCTGACCCTGAAGGCGTCTTCACGAGTCCTGACACTGAAGGCGTCTTCATGAGTCCTGACCCTGAAGGCGCCTTCATTAGTCCTGACCCTGAAGGCGTCTCCATTAGTCCTGACCCTGAAGGCGTCTTCATTAGTCTTGAACCATTAGTCGTGACCCTGAAGGCGCCTTCAGTAGTCCTGACCCTGAAGGCGTCTTCATTAGTCCGGACCCTGAAGGCGTCTTCATTAGTCTTGACCCATTAGTCGTGACCCTGAAGGCGCCTTCATTAGTCCTGACCCTGAAGGCATCTTCATTAGTCGTGACCCTGAAGGAGTCTTCATTAGTGCTGACCCTGAAGGCGTCTTCGTTAGTCCTGACCCATTAATCGTGACCCTGAAGGCGTCTTCGTTAGTCTTGACCCTGAAGGCGTCTTCGTTAGTCCTGACCCTGAAGGCGTCTTCACTAGTCCTGACCCTGAAGGCGTCTTCATTAGTCCTGACCCTGAAGGCGTCTTCATTAGTCCTGACCCTGAAGGCGTCTTCATTAGTCCTGACCCTGAAGGCGTCTTCATTAGTCCGGACGCTGAAGGCGTCTTCATTAGTCTTGACCCATTAGTCGTGACCCTGAAGGCGTCTTCATTAGTCTTGAACCATTAGTCGTGACCCTGAAGGCGCCTTCAGTAGTCCTGACCCTGAAGGCGTCTTCATTAGTCCGGACCCTGAAGGCGTCTTCATTAGTCTTGACCCATTAGTCGTGACCCTGAAGGCGCCTTCATTAGTCCTGACCCTGAAGGCATCTTCATTAGTCGTGACCCTGAAGGAGTCTTCATTAGTGCTGACCCTGAAGGCGTCTTCGTTAGTCCTGACCCATTAATCGTGACCCTGAAGGCGTCTTCGTTAGTCTTGACCCTGAAGGCGTCTTCATTAGTCCTGACCCTGAAGGCGTCTTCGTTAGTCCTGACCCATTAATCGTGACCCTGAAGGCGTCTTCACTAGTCGTGACCCTGAAGGCGTCTTCGTTAGTCCTGACCCTGAAGGCGTCTTCATTAGTCCTGACCCATTAGTCCTGACCCTGAAGGCGTCTTCACTAGTCGTGACCCTGAAGGCGTCTTCACGAGTCCTGACAATGAAGGCGTCTTCATGAGTCCTGACCCTGAAGGCGTCGTCATTAGTCGTGACCCATTAGTCGTGACCCTGAAGGCGTCTTCATTAGTCCTTTCCCATTAGTCGTGACCATGAAGGCGCCTTCATTCGTCCGGACCCTGAAGGCGTCTTCATCAGTCTTGACCCATTAGTCGTGACCCTGAAGGCGTCTTCATTAGCCCTGACCCTGAAGGCGTCTTCATTAGTCGTGACCCTGAAGGCGTCTTCATTAGTCGTGACCCTGAAGGCGTCTTCATTAGTCCTGACCCTGAAGGCGTCTTCATTAGTCCTGACCCTGAAGGCGTCTTCATTAGTCCTGACCCTGAAGGCGTCTTCACTAGTCCTGCCTGACCCTGAATGCGTCATCACTAGTCGTGACCCTGAAGGTGTCTTCACGAGTCCTGACACTGAAGGCGTCTTCATGAGTCCTGACCCTGAAGGCGTCTTCATTAGTCGTGACCCATTAGTCGTGACCCTGAAGGCGTCTTCATTAGTCCTGACCCATTAGTCGTGACCCTGAAGGCGTCTTCATTAGTCCTGACCCATTAGTCCAGACCCTGAAGGCGTCTTCATTAGCCCTGACCCTGAAGGCGTCTTCATTAGCCCTGACCCTGAAGGCGTCTTCATTAGTCCGGACCCTGAAAGCGTCTTAATTAGTCTTGACCCATTAGTCGTGACCCTGAAGGCGCCTTCATTAGTCCTGACCCTGAAGGCGTCTTCATTAGTCCTGACACATTATTCCTGACCCTGAAGGCGTCTTCATGAGTCCTGACACTGAAGGCGTCTTCACGAGTCCTGACCCTGAAGCCGTCTTCATGAGTCCTGACCCTGAAGGCGTCTTCACGAGTCCTGACCCTGAAGGCGTCTTCACGAGTCCTGACACTGAAGGCGTCTTCATGAGTCCTGACCCTGAAGGCGCCTTCATTAGTCCTGACCCTGAAGGCGTCTCCATTAGTCCTGAACCATTAGTCGTGACCCTGAAGGCGCCTTCAGTAGTCCTGACCCTGAAGGCGCCTTCATTAGTCCTGGCCCTGAAGGCGTCTTCATGAGTCCTGACCCTGAAGGCGTCGTCATTAGTCGTGACCCATTAGTCCTGACCCTGAAGGCGTCTTCATTAGTCGTGACCCTGAAGGCGTCTTCATTAGTCCTGACCCTGAAGGCGTCTTCATTAGTCCTGACCCTGAAGGCGTCTTCACTAGTCCTGCCTGACCCTGAATGCGTCATCACTAGTCTTGACCCTGAAGTTGTCTTCACTAGTCGTGACCCTGAAGGTGTCTTCACGAGTCCTGACACTGAAGGCGTCTTCATGAGTCCTGACCCTGAAGGCGTCTTCATTAGTCGTGACCCATTAGTCGTGACCCTGAAGGCGTCTTCATTAGTCCTGACCCATTAGTCGTGACCCTGAAGGCGTCTTCATTAGTCCTGACCCATTAGTCCAGACCCTGAAGGCGTCTTCATTAGCCCTGACCCTGAAGGCGTCTTCATTAGCCCTGACCCTGAAGGCGTCTTCATTAGTCCGGACCCTGAAAGCGTCTTAATTAGTCTTGACCCATTAGTCGTGACCCTGAAGGCGTCTTCATTAGTCCTGACACATTATTCCTGACCCTGAAGGCGTCTTCATGAGTCCTGACCCTGAAGGCGTCTTCACGAGTCCTGACCCTGAAGGCGTCTTCACGAGTCCTGACACTGAAGGCGTCTTCACGAGTCCTGACCCTGAAGCCGTCTTCACGAGTCCTGACCCTGAAGGCGTCTTCACGAGTCCTGACCCTGAAGGCGTCTTCACGAGTCCTGACACTGAAGGCGTCTTCATGAGTCCTGACCCTGAAGGCGCCTTCATTAGTCCTGACCCTGAAGGCGTCGTCATTAGTCGTGACCCATTAGTCCTGACCCTGAAGGCGTCTTCATTAGTCCTGACCCATTAGTCGTGACCCTGAAGGCGTCTTCATTAGTCCTTTCCCATTAGTCGTGACCCTGAAGGCGCCTTCATTCGTCCGTGACCCTGAAGGCGTCTTCATTAGCCCTGACCCTGAAGGCGTCTTCATTAGTCGTGACCCTGAAGGCGTCTTCATTAGTCGTGACCCTGAAGGCGTCTTCATTAGTCGTGACCCTGAAGGCGTCTTCATTAGTCCTGACCCTGAAGGCGTCTTCATTAGTCCTGACCCTGAAGGCGTCTTCATTAGTCCTGACCCTGAAGGCGTCTTCACTAGTCCTGCCTGACCCTGAATGCGTCATCACTAGTCTTGACCCTGAAGTTGTCTTCACTAGTCGTGACCCTGAAGGTGTCTTCACGAGTCCTGACACTGAAGGCGTCTTCATGAGTCCTGACCCTGAAGGCGCCTTCATTAGTCCTGACCCTGAAGGCGTCTCCATTAGTCCTGAACCATTAGTCGTGACCCTGAAGGCGCCTTCAGTAGTCCTGACCCTGAAGGCGCCTTCATTAGTCCTGGCCCTGAAGGCGTCTTCATTAGTCCGGACCCTGAAGGCGTCTTCATTAGTCCGGACCCTGAAGGCGCCTTCATTAGTCCGGACCCTGAAGGCGTCTTCATTAGTCTTGACCCATTAGTCGTGACCCTGAAGGCGCCTTCATTAGTCCGGACCCTGAAGGCGTCTTCATTAGTCTTGACTCATTAGTCCTGACCCTGAAGGGGTCTTCATTAGTCCTGACGCTGAAGGCGTCTTCATTAGTCGTGAGCCTGAAGGCGTCTTCATTAGTTGTGACCCATTAGTCCTGACCCTTAAGGGGTCTTCATTAGTCCTGACCCTGAAGGAGTCTTCATTAGTGCTGACCCTGAAGGCGTCTTAATTAGTCCTGACCCTGAAGGCGTCTTCATTAGTCCTGACCCTGAAGGCGTCTTCGTTAGTCCTGACCCATTAATCGTGACCCTGAAGGCGTCTTCGTTAGTCTTGACCCTGAAGGCGTCTTCACTAGTCGTGACCCTGAAGGCGTCTTCGTTAGTCCTGACCCTGAAGGCGTCTTCACTAGTCGTGACCCTGAAGGCGTCGTCATTAGTCCTGACCCTGAAGGCGTCTTCATTAGTCGTGACCCTGAAGGCACCTTCATTAGTTGTGACCCATTAGTCGTGACCCTCAAGGCGCCTTCATTAGTCGTGACCCTGAAGGCGTCTTCATTAGTCCTGACCCATTAGTTGTGAGCCTGAAGGCGTCTTCATTAGTCGTGACCCTGAAGGCGTCTTCTGGTTCAGGACTAATGACGACGCCTTCAGGGTCAGGACTAATGAAGACGCCTTCAGGGTCAGGACTAGTGAAGACGCCTTCATGGTCACGACTAATGGGTCAAGACTAATGAAGACGCCTTCAGGGTTAGGACTAATGAAGACGCCTTCAGGGTCACAACTAATGGGTCACGACTAATGAAGACGCCTTCAGGGTCACAACTAATGGGTCAGGACTAATGAAGGAGCTTTCAGGGTTAGGACTAATGAAGGTGCCTTCAGGGTCACGACTAGTGAAGACGCCTTCAGGGTCAGGACTAATGAAGACGCCTTCAGGGTCACGACTAGTAAAGACGCTTTCAGGGTCAGGACTAGTGAAGTCGCTTTCAGGGTCACGATTAATGAAGACGCCTTCAGGGTATGGACTAATGAAGATGCCTTCAGGGTCACGACTAATGAAGACGCCTTCAGGGTCAGGACTAATGGGTCAGGAGTAATGAAGACACCTTCAGGGTCAGGACTAATGAAGACGGCTTCAGGGTCAGGATTAATGGGTCAGGACCAGTGAAGACGCCTTCAGGTTCTGGACTAGTGGGTCAGGACTAATGAAGACGCCTTCAGGGTCAGGACTAATGAAAACGCCTTCAGAGTCAGGACTAATGGGTCACGACTAATGAAGACGCCTTCAGGGTCAGGACTAATGGGTCACGACTAATGAAGACGGCTTCAGGGTCACGACTAGTGAAGACGCCTTCAGGGTCAGGACTAGTGAAGACACCTTCAGGGTCACAACTAATGGGTCAGGACTAATGAAGACGCCTTCAGGGTCAGGACTAATGAACACGCCTTCAGGGTCACGACTAGTGAAGACGCTTTCAGGGTCAGGACGAATGGGTCAGGACTAGTGAAGATGCCTTCAGGGTCAGGACTAGTGGGTCAGGACTAATGAAGGCGCCTTCAGGACTAATGGGTAACGACTAATGAAGACGCCTTCAGGGTCACGACTATTGAAGACGCCTTCAGGGTCAGGACTAATGAAGACGCCTTCAGGGTCAGGACTAATGAAGACGCCTTCAGGGTCAGGACTAATGGGTCAGGACTAGTGAAGACGCCTACAGGGTCAGGACTAATGAAGACGCCTTCAGGGTCAGGACTAATGAAGACGCCTTCAGGGTCACGACTAATGAAGACGCCTTCAGGGTCAGGACTAATGGGTCAGGACTAGTGAAGACGCCTTCAGGGTCTGGACTAGTGAAGACGCCTTCAGGGTCTGGACTAATGAAGACGCCTTCAGGGTCATGACTAATGGGTCAGGACTAGTGAAGACGCTTTCAGGGACACGACTAGTGAAGACGCCTTCAGGGTCTGGACTAGTGAAGACGCCTTCAGGGTCAGGACTAGTGAAGACGCCTTCAGGGTCACGACTAATGAAGACGCCTTCAGGGTCAAGACTAATGGGTCAGGACTAATGAAGACGCCTTCAGGGTCACGACTAATGGGTCAGGACTAGTGAAGACGCTTTCAGGGTCACGACTAGTGAAGACGCTTTCAGGGTCACGACTAATGAAGACGCCTTCAGGGTCAGGACTAATGAAGACGCCTTCAGGGTCACGACTAATGAAGACGCCTTCAGGGTCACGACTAATGAAGACGCCTTCAGGGTCACGACTAATGGGTCATGACTAATGAAGACGCCTTCAGGGTCAGGACTAATGGGTCAGGAGTAATGAAGACGGCTTCAGGGTCAGGACTAATGAAGACGCCTTCAGGGTCAGGACCAGTGAAGACGCCTTCAGGTTCTGGAATAGTGGGTCAGGACTAATGAAGACGCCTTCAGGGTCAGGACTAATGAAGACGCCTTCAGGTTCAGGACTAGTGAAGACACCTTCAGGGTCACGACTAATGGGTCAGGACTAATGAAGACGCCTTCAGGGTCAGGACTAATGAAGACGCCTTCAGGGTCACGACTAATGAAGACGCCTTCAGGGTCACGACTAATGAAGACGCCTTCAGGGTCAGGACTAATGGGTCAGGACTAAAAAAGACGCCTTCAAGGTCACAACTAATGGGTCAGGACTAGTGAAGACGCCTTCAGGGTCACGACTAATGAAGACGCCTTCAGGGTCACGACTAATGGGTCAGGACTAGTGAAGACGCCTTCAGGGTCTGGACTAATGAAGAAGCCTTCAGGGTCTGGACTAGTGAAGACGCCTTCAGGGTCACGACTAATGAAAACGCCTTCAGGGTCACGACTAATGAGTCAGGACTAGTGAAGACGCTTTCAGGGTCACGACTAATGAAGACGCCTTCAGGGTCACGACTAATGAAGACGCCTTCAGGGTCACGACTAATGGGTCAGGACTAGTGAAGACGCTTTCAGGGTCAGGACGAATGGGTCAGGACTAGTGAAGACGCTTTCAGGGTCAGGACTAGTAAAGACACCTTCAGGGTCAGGACTAATGAAGACGCCTTCAGGGTCACGACTAATGAAGACGCCTTCAGGGTCACGACTAATGAAGACGCCTTCAGGGTCACGACTAATGAAGACGCCTTCAGGGTCAGGACTAATGGGTCAGGACTAAAAAAGACGCCTTCAAGGTCACAACTAATGGGTCAGGACTAGTGAAGACGCCTTCAGGGTCACGACTAATGAAGACGCCTTCAGGGTCACGACTAATGGGTCAGGACTAGTGAAGACGCCTTCAGGGTCTGGACTAATGAAGAAGCCTTCAGGGTCTGGACTAGTGAAGACGCCTTCAGGGTCACGACTAATGAAAACGCCTTCAGGGTCACGACTAATGAGTCAGGACTAGTGAAGACGCTTTCAGGGTCACGACTAATGAAGACGCCTTCAGGGTCACGACTAATGAAGACGCCTTCAGGGTCACGACTAATGGGTCAGGACTAGTGAAGACGCTTTCAGGGTCAGGACGAATGGGTCAGGACTAGTGAAGACGCTTTCAGGGTCAGGACTAGTAAAGACACCTTCAGGGTCAGGACTAATGAAGACGCCTTCAGGGTCACGACTAATGAAGACGCCTTCAGGGTCACGACTAATGAAGACGCCTTCAGGGTCACGACTAATGGAGACGCCTTCAGGGTCAGGACTAGTGAAGTCGCTTTCAGGGTCACGACTAATGAAGACGCCTTCAGGGTCAGGACTAATGGGTCAGGAGTAATGAAGACGCCTTCAGGGTCAGGACTAATGAAGACGGCTTCAGGGTCAGGACTAATGAAGACGCCTTCAGGGTCAGGACCAGTGAAGACGCCTTCAGGTTCTGGAATAGTGGGTCAGGACTAATGAAGACGCCTTCAGGTTCAGGACTAGTGAAGACACCTTCAGGGTCACGACTAATGGGTCAGGACTAATGAAGACGCCTTCAGGGTCAGGACTAATGGGTTACGACTAATGAAGACGCCTTCAGGGTCACGACTATTGAAGACGCCTTCAGGGTCAGGACTAATGGGTCAGGACTAATGAAGACGCCTTCAGGGTCAGGACTAATGAAGACGCCTTCAAGGTCACAACTAATGGGTCAGGACTAGTGAAGACGCCTTCAGGGTCACGACTAATGGGTCAGGACTAGTGAAGACGCCTTCAGGGTCTGGACTAATGAAGAAGCCTTCAGGGTCACGACTAATGAAAACGCCTTCAGGGTCACGACTAATGAAGACGCCTTCAGGGTCACGACTAGTGAAGACGCCTTCAGGGTTAGGACTAGTGAAGACGCCTTCAGGGTCTGGACTAGTGAAGACGCTTTCAGGGTCACGACTAATGAAGACGCCTTCAGGGTCACGACTAATGAAGATGCCTTCAGGGTCAGGACTAATGGGTCAGGAGTAATGAAGACGCCTTCAGGGTCAGGACTAATGAAGACGGCTTCAGGGTCAGGATTAATGGGTCAGGACTAATGAAGACGCCTTCAGGGTCAGGACCAGTGAAGACGCCTTCAGGTTCTGGACTAGTGGGTCAGGACTAATGGGTCACGACTAATGAAGACGCCTTCAGGGTCAGGACTAATGGGTCACGACTAGTGAAGACGCCTTCAGGGTCAGGACTAGTGAAGACACCTTCAGGGTCACGACTAATGGGTCAGGACTAATGAAGACGCCTTCAGGGTCACGACTAGTGAAGACGCTTTCAGGGTCAGGACGAATGGGTCAGGACTAGTGAAGACGCCTTCAGGGTCACGACTATTGAAGACGCCTTCAGGGTCAGGACTAATGAAGACACCTTCAGGGTCACGACTAATGGGTCAGGACTAATGAAGACGCCTTCAGGGTCACGACTAATGGGTCACGATTAATGAAGACGGCTTCAGGGTCAGGACTAGTGAAGACGCTTTCAGGGTCAGGACTAGTGAAGACGCTTTCAGGGTCAGGACTAGTAAAGACGCCTTCAGGGTCAGGACTAATGAAGACGCCTTCAGGTTCTGGATTAGTGGCTCAGGACTAATGAAGACGCCTTCAGGGTCACGACTAATGGGTCAGGACTAATGAAGACGCCTTCAGGGTCACGACTAATGGGTCACGATTAATGAAGACTGCTTCAGGGTCAGGACTAATGAAGATGCTTTCAGGGTCAGGACGAATGGGTCAGGACTAGTGAAGACGCTTTCAGGGTCAGGACTAGTAAAGACGCCTTCAGGGTCAGGACTAATGAAGACGCCTTCAGGTTCTGGATTAGTGGCTCAGGACTAATGAAGACGCCTTCAGGTTCTGGATTAGTGGGTCAGGACTAATGAAGACGCCTTCAGGGTCACGACTAATGAAGACGCCTTCAGGGTCACGACTAATGAAGACGCTTTCAGGGTCAGGACGAATGGGTCAGGACTAGTGAAGACGCCTTCAGGGTCACGACTAATGAAGACGGCTTCAGGGTCACGACTAGTGAAGGCACCTTCAGGGTCAGGACTAATGAAGACGCCTTCAGGGTCAGGACTAATGAAGATGCCTTCAGGGTCAGGACTAATGAAGACGCCTTCAGGGTCAAGACTAATGGGTCAGGACTAATGAAGACGCCTTCAGGGTCAGGACTAGTGAAGATGCCTTCAGGGTCAGGACTAATGAAGGCAACTTCAGGGTCAGGACTAGTGAAGACGCCTTCAGGGTCAGAACTAGTGAAGACGCCTTCAGGGTCAGAACTAGTGAAGACGCCTTCAGGGTCACGACTAATGGAGACGCTTTCAGGGTCACGACTAGTGAAGACGCCTTCAGGGTCAGGACTAGTGAAGACGCCTTCAGGGTCAGGACTAATGGGTCACGACTAATGAAGACACCTTCAGGGTCAGGACTAGTGAAGACGCCTTCAGGGTCAGGACTAATGGGTCATGACTAATGAAGACGGCTTCAGGGTCACGACTAATGAAGACGCCTTCAGGGTCAGGACTAGTGAAGACGCCTTCAGGGTCAGGACTAATGGGTCACGACTAATGAAGACACCTTCAGGGTCAGCGACTAATGGGTCACGACTAATGAAGACGCCTTCAGGGTCACGACTAATGGTTCAGGACTAGTGAAGACGCTTTCAGGGTCAGGACGAATGGGTCAGGACTAGTGAAGACGCCTTCAGGGTCACGACTAGTGAAGACGCTTTCAGGGTCAGGACGAATGGGTCAGGACTAGTGAAGACGCCTTCAAGGTCACAACTAATGAAGACGCCTTCAGGGTCAGGACTAATGAAGGCGCCTTCAGATTCAGGACTAATGTGTTACGACTAATGAACACGCCTTCAGGGTCAGGACTAGTGAAGACGCCTTCAGGGTCAGGACTAGTGAAGACGCCTTCAGGGTCACAACTAATGAAGATGCCTTCAGGGTCAGGACTAGTGAAGACGCCTTCAGGGTCACGACTAATGGGTCAGGACTAATGAAGACGCCTTCAGGGTCAGGACTAGTGGGTCAGGACTAATGGGTTACGACTAATGAAGACGCCTTCAGGGTCACGACTATTGAAGACGCCTTCAGGGTCAGGACTAGGGAAGACGGCTTCAGGGTCACGACTAGTGAAAGCACCTTCAGGGTCAGGACTAATGAAGACGCCTTCAGGGTCAGGACTAATGGGTCACGACCAATGAAGACGGCTTCAGGGTCACGACTAGTGAAGACGCCTTCAGGGTCAGGACTAGTGAAGACGCCTTCAGGGTCTGGACTAATGGGTCACAACTAGTGAAGACGCCTTCAGGGTCACGACTAATAAAGACGCCTTCAAGGTCAGGACTAATGGGTCATGACTAATGAAGACGGCTTCAGGGTCAGGACTAATGGGTCAGGACTAATGAAGACGCCTTCAGGGTCAGGACTAATGAAGGCACCTTCAGGGTCAGGACTAGTGAAGACACCTTCATTAGGCGTCAGGACTAATCGTGGTCCATGGACTAACCTGAAGGCACCTTCATGGGTCACTAACTGATGAAAGACGGCTTCAGTGGTCAGTGACTAGTGAAGACACCTTCACGGGTCACGACCTGAATGGCGTCTCACTGGACCCTAAGGCTCAGGGTCACGACTAATGAAGACGCCTTCAGGGTCAGGACTAATGGGTCACGACTAATGAAGACGGCTTCAGGGTCAGGACTAGTGAAGACGCCTCCAGGGTCACGACTAATGGAGACGCTTTCAGGGTCACGACTAGTGAAGACGCCTTCAGGGTCAGGACTAGTGAAGACGCCTTCAGGGTCTGGACTAATGGGTCACAACTAGTGAAGACGCCTTCAGGGTCACGACTAATAAAGACGCCTTCAGGGTCAGGACTAATGGGTCAGGACTAATGAAGACGCCTTCAGGGTCAGGACTAATGAAGGCACCTTCAGGGTCAGGACTAATGAAGACGCCTTCAGGGTCAGGACTAGTGAAGACGCCTTCAGGGTCAGGACTAATGAAGACGCCTTCAGGGTCACGACTAGTGAAGACGCCTTCAGGGTCACGACTAGTGAAGACGCCTTCAGGGTCACGACGAGTGAAGACGCCTTCAGGGTCACGACGAGTGAAGACGCCTTCAGGGTCAGGACTAATGAAGACGCCTTCAGGGTCACGACTAATGAAGACGCTTTCAGGGTCAGGACTAATGAAGACGCCTTCAGGGTCAGGACTAATGGGTCACGACTAATGAAGACGCCTAATGAAGGCGTCTTCACTAGTCCTGACCTTGCAGACGCCTTCAGGGTCACGACTAATGGGTCACGACTAATGAAAACGCCTTCAGGGTCAGGACTAATGGGTCAGGACTAATGAAGACGCCTTCAGGGTCAGGACTAACAAACGCCTTCAGGGTCAGGTCTAATGAAGGCGCCTAATGAAGACGCCTTCAGGGTCAGGACTAATGGGTCAGGACTAATGAAGACGCCTTCAGGGTCAGGACTAATGAAGGCACCTTAGGGTCAGGACTAATGGGTCAGGACTAATGAAGGCACCTGGGTCACAACTGACGAAGACGGCTTCAGGGTCAGGACTAGTGAAGACACCTTCAGGGTCACGACTAATTGGTCAGGACTAGTGAAGACGCCTTCAGGGTCACAACTAATGAAGATGCCTTCAGGGTCAGGACTAATGAAGGCGCCTTCAGGTGTCAGGACTAATGTGTCACGACTAATGAAGACGCCTTCAGGGTCACGACTAATGGGTCACGACTAATGAAGACGCCTTCAGGGTCAGGACTAGTGAAGACGCCTTCAGGGTCAGGACTAGTGAAAGACGCCTTCAGGGTCAGGACTAATGAAGACGCCTTCAGGGTCAGGACTAATGGGTCACGGACTAATGAAGACGGCTTCAGGGTCAGGACTAGTGAAGACGCCTCCAGGGTCACGACTAATGGGTCACGACTAATGAAGACGCCTTCAGGGTCACGACTAATGAAGACGCCTTCAGGGTCACGACTAGTGGGTTACGACTAATGAAGACGTATTCAGGGTCAGGACTAGTGAAGACGGCTTCAGGGTCAGGACTAATGGGTCAGGACTAGTGAAGACGCCTTCAGGGTCAGGACTATTAGGTCAGGACTAATGAAGACGCCTTCAGGGTCAGGACTAATGAAGACGCCTTCAGGGTCAGGACTAATGGGTCAGGACTAATGAAGACGCCTTCAGGGTCAGGACTAATGAAGACGCCTTCAGGGTCACGACTAGTGGGTCACGACTAATGAAGACGCCTTCAGGGTCAGGACTAGTGAAGACGCCTTCAGGGTCACGACTAATGAAGACGCCTTCAGGGTCACGTCTAGTGAAGACGCCTTCAGGGTCAGGACTATTGGGTCAGGACTAATGAAGACGCCTTCAGGGTCACGACTAATGAAGACGCCTTCAGGGTCAGGACTAGTGAAGACGCCTTCAGGGTCACGACTAATGAAGACGGCTTCAGGGTCAGGACTAATGAAGACGCCTTCAGGGTCAGGACTAGTGAAGACGCCTTCAGGGTCACGACTAATGAAGACGCCTTCAGGGTCACGACTAATGAAGACGCCTTTAGGGTCATTAGTCCTGACCCTGAATCGTAGACTCGATGCCCCCTTGCAGAAATGCTTTGAATCAGGTATTTATATATATTGTTTATTTGTATTTTATCTGCAGAAATTTTCTTTTAAATAACTCAGATATAGATTACTAGCGTGTATGTTTAAATAAGCAATCAAAAGAGTTTAAAACCTTTCACCGTCAGTTTATTGGGAATCCATTTTAAAACGTATTAATAAAGATGTAAAAATAATCTTTACGTATCATAGAAATCTGCAAAAATAGATTTAATAAGGAACGGATGATTGATTATAACCCAAAAAAGTACAGCTTCTCCTGCATCCAGCTCCACGAGTACTCCGAGTACTCAGAGAAAGCTAAAGAACCAAAACTAAAACCCGAGAAAGAATCAAAACCTAAAGTAGAAGAAGTAAAACTCAGATCTGAGGGTTGGTTCAGTCTGTTGCCATGGTGACGTCAGAGGCAGTGGTGCCCAGCTCTGTGATGTTGTTGGAGGGGGCGGGGCCTATGATGTCCAAGGGGGCGGGGCCTGTGCTGGCAGCGTGTAGCTCTGTGATGTTATTGGAGGGGTCAGAGCCTATGATGTCCGAGGGGGCGGGGCCTCTGCTGGCAGCGTCCAGCTCTGTGATGCTGTTGGAGGGGGTGGGGCCTGTGCTGGCAGCGTCCAGCCCTGTGATGTCGTTGGAGGGGGCGGGGTCTGTGATGCCGTTAGAGGAGGTGAGGCCTGTGATGTCGCTGGAGGGGGCGGGGCCCAGCGAGGGCATCCTGATCTTGTCTTGTCGCTGGTAGAACAAGACGTACGCAGCGGTGGTCTGAGAGAGAAACACCACATTAGATACTTCCTGTGTAAGCCCAGCCCCTTCCTGTTAGATAAGTCACTGCTAATGTGAGTCTCATGCTCAGATTTTACGGATAACGGTTTATGACATAATTAAATTAAATCCATGAAATAAAAAAAATCATTACAAACAATAACAGAAGAAAAATCATTTCAGAAACGTTCTATGCTAACGTTAGCTCAAAACACCATTTAACTGGCACCCGTTGTTGTGTTAACTTGTAGCTAAGCTAGCAGTGCCAACGTGTCGGAAGTCTCTCGTTAGCATCTTGTCGCAAAGTGAGG
Organism: Etheostoma nigrum; assembly: GCA_029931835.1. Taxonomy (NCBI): domain Eukaryota; kingdom Metazoa; phylum Chordata; class Actinopteri; order Perciformes; family Percidae; genus Etheostoma; species Etheostoma nigrum. The sequence goes on along the minus strand of CM057243.1, from coordinate 2,509,123 downwards.
GATGCGCAACTTTAATCTCCACTTGACTCACATTGGGCAGTGACAGCCCTCAACGTTAGATACTTCCTGTGTAAGCCCCGCCCCTTCCTGCCCCCTCACCACGATCTGGTCCTCGCTGGCGTACGTCACCTTGCTGTCGTCAAAGTAGAACCACTGACCACTGTCCTTGTTCCTCGCATAGCTGGTATCTACACACACACACAGAGAGAGACACACAGACCCAGTTAGCAAATAGGAAGCAGTGTGAGATCATGTGACAAACTGACTCAAAGGGACCTACAGTGTCCGTCTCTGAGTCCTCCGTAGTGATTCGACACAGCGATGAGGTCATAGCAGCTCGGAGGCTCCCCATTGGACAGACTTTTCCTCAGTAGGGAGTTGGAGAAGTCCAGGTCTCTGCAACACACACACAGACAGAGGAGTTAATATAACAATAATTAAAGTTGCTAATTTTTGTGAGTTTTCGTATATATATGAAGCTGTCAAAAATGTTTCTACGGGCTAAAAATAGTTGGGGGGCGCTATAGAGCAACAATCAAAATATACGAAAACTCGGCACCCACATTAAGTTTTCGTAAAACGAGAAATATCGGACGGAGATCGCCACATGTTGAAATTATTATTCTTTCTAGAATCATCCTGATGGAGCTCCAGCTCATACGCTGGTTATATTATTATTAAGGTGGACGTTAGGGGGCGCTATGGAGCCCCCGGCAACGCAGAGACCAGTCAGGACAGGACCAAGTCTGACTGGGTTTAGTAATAATAATAATAAAAGCAGCTGAAGCACTGGGCCAGCTCATGCACCGACAAAGCTCGGGCCGTGCCCACTCGGAGGTGGCGGGGCGATGCCGAGAACGGAGCAAGGGAACCGGAGGCCAAAGAAACCAAAAGGATAAATAAAAGAAGAGGGGACGCTGAGGAGCAGAGGAGAGACCGACTGACACGGAGGACAGTGGAAGCCGAGACCAGTAGACGGGCTGGAGAAGTGCCGGTGGGTAAAGCCGTCCGAAGTGCGGGTGAACTCGTGGTGGTGCAGACCGGATTACGTCCTTAGAGCCCGAAGCAACAGGGGGACTGCAGCCACCCAAATGAGGAGTTCAACGCAGGAACGCAGATAAGTGAAGGACAGTCTTCCAGCTGTCCTTTGGGAGAGTGTGTGGAAGAGAACTGGTTTTGGATCTTTGACCGAGAGCTCCCTTTGTTCTTCCTCAGCGTCGGCCGGGTGGAACACGCGACGCCGACAGGCAAAAGAAAGGAAGAGCCCAGGTTTCCCTGGGCGGAATCAGCCGTTCTCAAGATCAACATACAGTGGTGTGAAAAAGTGTTTGCCCCCTTCCTCATTTCCTGTTCCTTTGCATGTTTGTCACACTTAAGTGTTTCAGAACATCAAACCAATTTAAACAATAGTCAAGGACAACACAAGTAAACACAAAATGCAATTTGTAAATGAAGGTGTTTATTATTAAAGGAGAAAAAAAATCCAAACCATCATGGCCCTGTGTGAAAACGTGATTGCCCCCCTTGTTAAAACATACTATAACTGTGGTTGTCCACACCTGAGTTCAATTTCTCTAGCCACACCCAGGCCTGATTATTGCCACACCTGTTCACAATCAAGGCATCACTTAAATAGGAGCTGCTTGACACAGTAAGGTCCACCAGAAGATCCTTAAAAGCTACACATCATGCCGAGACCCAAAGAAATTCAGGAACAATTGAGAAAGAAAGTAATTGAGATCTATCAGTCTGGAAAGGGTTATAAAGCCATTTCCAAAGCTTTGGGAATCCAGCGAACCACAGGGAGAGCCATTATCCACAAATGGCGAAGACATGGAACAGTGGTGAACCTTCCCAGGAGTGGCCGGCCGCCCAAAATTACCCCAAGAGCGCAGCGACGAGTCATCCAAGAGGTCACAAAAGACCCCACAACAACGTCCAAAGAACTGCAGGCCTCACTTGCCTCAGTTAAGGTCAGCGTTCATGCCTCCACCATCAGGAACAGACTGGGCAAAAATGGCCTGCATGGCAGAGTTCCAAGGAGAAAACCACTGCTGAGCAAAAAGAACATCAAAGCTCGTCTCAATTTCTCCAGAACACATCTTGATGATCCCCAAGACTTTTGGGACATATTCTGTGGACCGATGAGACAAAAGTGGAACTCTTTGGAAGGTGTGTGTCCAAGTATATCTGGCGTAGAAGGAACACTGCATTTCATAAAAAGAACATTATACCAACAGTAAAATATGGTGGTGGTAGTGTGATGGTCTGGGGCTGTTTTGCTGCTTCAGGACCTGGAAGACTTGCTGTGATAAAAGGAACTATGAATTCTGCTGTCTACCAAGAGATCCTGAAGGAGAATGTCCGACCATCTGTTCATGTACTCAAGCTGAAACGAACTTGTGTTCTGCAGCAGGACAATGATCCTAAACACACCAGCAAGTCCACCACCGAATGGCTGAAGAAAAACTAAATGAAGACTTTGGAGTGGCCTAGCCAAAGTCCTGACCTGAATCCTATAGAGATGTTGTGGTATGACCTTAAAAAGGCCGTTCATGCTCAAAAACCCTCTAATGTAACTGAATTAGGACAATTCTGCAAAGATGAGTGGGCCAAAATTCTTCCAGGACGCTGTAAAAGCCTCATTGCACATTATCGCAAACGCTTGGTTGCAGTTGTTGCTGCTAAGGGTGGCCCAACCAGTTATTAGGTTTAGGGGGCAATCACTTTTTCACACAGGGCCATGATGGTTTGGATTTTTTTTCACCTTTAATAATAAACACCTTAATTTACAAATTGCATTTTGTGTTTACTTGTGTTGTCCTTGACTATTTTTTAATTGGTTTGATGTTCCGAAACACTTAAGTGTGACAAACATGCAAAGGAACAGGAAATGAGGAAGGGGGCAAACACTTTTTCACACCACTGTAACTCCAGACTGTAACGAACACTGGGGACTAGCAGCAAGGAAATCGCTCTCAATACTTAGCTTTTTAAACTTTTATTACTTGTGTCTTTTTTAGCTGTTTTACAACTTTTAACCTGTTTTAGAATAAAGTGTTACATTTTGCGAACTGCTTGGTCGGGTCCATGTCGTATTTGTCAGTGGAAGGATTATTGCTGGGATTGTAGTTTGAGTTTGGTTTTTAAACGGACACCCCAGCATTCTCGCCGGGGTTGGGGTGTGACGTGTGTGTCTGTGTCTGTCTCTGATTGTGTGTGTACCTCAGGGGGAAGTCCACCATGCTGTCCAGCTTCTCCCTGGTGAACCTGGTGTAGGAGAACCTCTTCAGGTGGATGATGAGAACCTCCGGCAGAGACCACAGGTCCAGCTTCTTGGTGGCCAGCTGGTGCTGCTTACACACAGGACAGTACCTACACACACACACACACACAGACACAGGAGGGAGTGTGTCTTGATGAATCCAGTTTTTGACTATATAATATTACTGTGTGTGTGTGTTTGTGTGTTACCATGGGTTCTCCTCCTCCAGTGTTTCCACCGTGGTGAACAGCTCGATACATTCCTGCAGCTCCACCGTCGTCTGCTGCTGAGGAACCTCCATACTGCTGTGTTTCACATACTTCTACAGACAGACAGACAGGCAGGAGCAGAACGACAGAGAGACGGACAGACAGGCAGACAGACAGTTTTTTCCATTTAATAACTTTTCCAACATATTGTATTATAGGACTATAGTCAATAAACTGCAGTTCATTCTGACCTCGGCTTCGTTTTCATTGTAGAATCTCTTCTTCATGTCGGGGTCCCAGTCGATGGCCACGTAAGGCTGAGCTGGACACACACACACACACACACACACACACACACACACACACACACACACACACACACACACACACACACACACACACACACACACACACACACACACACACACACACACACACACACACACACACACACACACACACACCCCAGTGTAACAGCTGCTGAACTCAAACAGAGAATAGAGCTACTGTGTTGGCCTTTGTGCAGTCTCACCTAAGGTGTGTGTGTGCGTGTCTGTGTAACTGCGTGTGTGTGGGTGTCTCTGTGTGTATCTGTGTGTGTGTGTATCTCTGCGTGTGTGTGTATCTCTGCTTGTGTGTGTGTATCTCTGCGTGTGTGTGTATCTCTGCTTGTGTGTGTGTATCTCTGCTTGTGTGTGTGTATCTCTGCTTGTGTGTGTGTATCTCTGCGTGTGTGTGTATCTCTGCTTGTGTGTGTGTATCTCTGCGTGTGTGTGTATCTCTGCTTGTGTGTGTGTGTATCTCTGCGTGTGTGTGTATCTCTGCATGTGAGCAGACACCTACAGCTGAAGGACACGGCGCTGCCCCCCTCCCCTGTCCCCCTCTCTGTCGTCCCGTTGGAGTTGACGGCCTGGATGGAGAACAAACTCCTCCTCCTCTTCCTCCTCGGTGGCTGCTGATTGGCCAGCAGGCTCGGGGAACACGCCTCCTCCTGCTTGTCCTCCTCTCGTTCTTCTTTTGTGGTGCGACAGGCCGGTGGCGGCTCTGATGTCATCGCATCACTGCGGCCGGACGCCGAGCAGGCGTTCTCGCCGTTAGCGTTAGCAGCGAGCTCCTTTTGGCTGCTGGTCTCCGTGTCGCCGTGGTCCAGGGGGGGTTCTGTGTGGTCCAGGGGGGCTCTGCGTGGTCTACGTTGGGGAGGGGCCCGGCTGTCTCCCCATCATCCGTCTCATCCTCTGAGACAGCAGCAAACAACCAATCAGAGACAAGCTACAGGACATCTTCTTGTATTGCAGCCAGTGGCTCAGGGAACATTTCACGAGTAGAAGGAAAAATGGATTCAGTAACATTTCAGCAGATTTTGGAGCTAACTTGATGCATCTGTGAAAAAGCTGAAGTTAAAGAGAGGACGGCTTCTACAAATGGATAATGATCCTAAACACTCCTCAAAATCCACGCTGGATTACATCAAGAGGCGTAAATTGCAGGTTTTGCCATGGCCTTCACAATCTCCTGACCTCAACATAATGTAAATCTATGATAGACCTTAAAAGAGCAGAAACCTCAAAGAACTGGAAGAAGAATGGGCAAAGACGCCCCCAACAGGGGGGGGGGGGGGCACAAGGTATCAGAATCAGAAATACTTTATTGATCCCCGAAGGGAAACTCTGTGTTGCAGTTGTACAAATAGTGGATCAGAGTAGAAATAAAAATATACAGTGGGTACGGAAAGTATTCAGACCCCTTTAAATTTTTCACTCTTTGTTTCATTGCAGCCATTTTCCAAAAATCAAAAAAGTTCATTTTATTTCTCAGTAATGTACACTCAGCACCCCATCTTGGACAGAAAAAAACAGAAATGTAGAAATTTTTGCAAATTTATTAAAAAACAAAAACTGAAATATCACATGGTCATAAGTATTCAGACCCTTTGCCGTGACCCTCATATGTAACTCAGGTGCTGTCTATTTCTTCTGATCATCCTTGAGATGGTTCTACACCTTCATTGGAGTCCAGCTGTGTTTGATTATACTGATTGGACTTGATTAGGAAAGCCACACACCTGTCTATATAAGACCTTACAGCTCACAGTGCATGTCAGAGCAAATGACAATCATGAGGTCAAAGGAACTGCCTGAGGAGCTCAGAGACAGAATTGTGGCAAGGCACAGATCTGGTCAAGGTTACAAAAAAATTTCTGCTGCACTTAAGGTTCCTAAGAGCACAGTGGCCTCCATAATCCTCATATGGAAGACGTTTGGGACGACCAGAACCCTTCCTAGAGCTGGCCGTCCGGCCAAACTGAGCTATCGGGGGAGAAGAGCCTTGGTGAGAGAGGCAAAGAAGAACCCAATGGTCACTGTGGCTAAGCTCCAGAGATGCAGTCGGGAGATGGGAGAAAGTTGTAGTAAGTCAACCATCACTGCAGCAATCCACCAGTCGGGGCTTTATGGCAGAGTGGCCCGAAGGAAGCCTCTCCTCAGTGCAAGACACATGAAAGCCCGCATGGAGTTTGCTAAAAAACACCTGAAGGACTCCAAGATGGTGATAAATAAAATCCTCTGGTCTGATGAGACCAAGATAGAACTTTTTGGCCTTAATTCTAAGCGGTATGTGTGGAGAAAACCAGGCACTGCTCATCACCTGTCCAATACAGTCCCAACAGTGAAGCATGGTGGTGGCAGCATCATGCTGTGGGGGTGTTTTTCAGCTGCAGGGACAGGACGACTGGTTGCAATCGAGGGAAAGATGAATGCGGCCAAGTACAGGGATATCCTGGACGAAAACCTTTTCCAGAGTGCTCTGGACCTCAGACTGGCCCGAAGGTTTACCTTCCAACAAGACAATGACCCTAAGCACACCGCTAAAATAACGAAGGAGTGGCTTCACAACAACTCCGTGGCTGTTCTTGAATGGCCCAGCCAGAGCCCTGACTTAAACCCAATTGAGCATCTCTGGAGAGACCTGAAAATGACTGTCCACCAACGTTTACCATCCAACCTGACAGAACTGGAGAGGATCTGCAAGGAGGAATGGCAGAGGATACCCAAATCCAGATGTGAAAAACTTGTTGCATCTTTCCCAAAACGACTCATGGCTGTATTAGATCAAAAGGGTGCTTCTACTAAATACTGAACAAAGGGTCTGAATACTTATGACCATGTGATATTTCAGTTTTTGTTTTTTAATAAATTTGCAAAAATTTCTACATTTCTGTTTTTTTCTGTCCAAGATGGGGTGCTGAGTGTACATTACTGAGAAATAAAATGAACTTTTTTGATTTTTGGAAAATGCCTGCAATGAAACAAAGAGTGAAAAATTTAAAGGGGTCTGAATACTTTCCGTACCCACTGTATATAAGGAGTGTGGATATGTACGTACGTATTTACATAGTTAAAGGAGTATTATTATTATACATTATTTACATAATTAAGGAATTGCAATGGTAAACTTAAGTTTTTAAATTAATTCTGCGGGGGGGGGCAAAACTTTTACAGACGCCATGTTGTAGTTTTCTGTTATGTTGAAAGTATAAATGATGAAATAAAATCTAACTTGTTGTGACGTATTATATGAATGTCTAATCTGACATTTGATTTTTCATCTTTTCTTTCTTCTTCATGGCATTAATACACATTGTTACCTGGGGGGGCAAACGTTACAACCCCCCTGTATATATACACATATATATATATATATATATATATATATATATATATATATATATATATATATATATATATATATATATATATATATATATATATATATATATATATATATATATATATATATATATATAGAGAGAGAGAGAGAGAGAGAGAGAGAGAGAGAGAGAGAGAGAGAGAGAGAGAGAGAGAGAGAGAGAGAGAGAGAGAGAGATTGGTGGTACCATCACTGATGCCGTTGGTCTGAGTCTTGTACAGCTCTTCTTCTTCTTCTTCATCCAACTCCTCTGAGGGATCAGGAGGTCGCACGTAGCGTCTGTGCGCACACACACACACACACACACCTTAGTAGTATGAAACAGATCCCAGATCTTTTCTTGTTATTATTAACGTGTGAATGTTTCTGTGAAGCAGAGCTGGAAATACTACAAAATATTCTACTGAAGTAAAAGTACTTTTACTTTGATGATGATGTGTCTGCCTGCCTGCCTGCCTGCCTGCCTGTCTGTCTGTCTGCCTGTCTGTCTGTCTGTCTGTCTCTCTGCCCGTCTGTCTGCCTGTCTCTCTGCCTGTCTGTCTGTCCGTCTGTCTGTCTCTCTGCCCGTCTGTTTGCCTGTCTTACTCCAGCCTCTGCAGGATCAGCTGGTAGAGGTCCTGGCGGCTGCAGCGCTGTCTGTCCACCCTGAGCAGCAGCGGGTGTCCGAACAGCGCGGTCCCTCCGGCGGCACCGTAGTCCCTGAGGGGGGGCGCTCCCTCAGGTAGAGCGCCAGCAGCACCGGCTGGTCCTGGTCCCCCGCCGCACTCAGCTCGTACCTGCACACAGGCAGCACGTTAGCCAGGCTAACAGAGCTAGCATCACGTTAGCCAGGCTAACAGAGCTAGCATTTCGTTAGCCAGGCTAACAGAACTAGCATTTTGTTAGCTTGGCTAACAGAGCTAGCATCACGTTAGCCAGGCTAACAGAGCTAGCATCACGTTAGCCAGGCTAACAGAGCTAGCATTTCGTTAGCCAGGCTAACAGAACTAGCATTTCGTTAGCTTGGCTAACAGAGCTAGCATCTCGTTAGCCTGGCTACCGGGGTTTCCTTACACAAAGATGTCGTCTCGGTCCAGGATGCAGCTCAGGGACTCATCAGCGTTGTAGATCTTATAGAAGCGGTGGTTGAACACGTCAGCTACGACCATCTGAAACACACACACACACACACACACACACACACACACACACACACACACACACACACGTCTCAATCAATCAACATGTATTTATGAAGCACATTACAGAAACCAGGAGTAAAAACATCATCCAATAGAAAGAGTGAACATAGAAAACAGTCTAACCAGGGACCAGGGACCTGGGACCAGGGCAAGCTTTCTTCTTCTCTTGGTTATTATGAAAAATTAATTCTACTAACGCCGCGAGCACACACACGCACAGAGACACACACTCTCTCTCTCTCTCTACCTGTGTGGGGGGTACGCTGGACGTCTCTGCCAGAGCGGAGCAGAGGTCGAACACTTTCCCCGCTTTAGGAACCACAACACGATGCTGCAGACACACACCAGCAGATCATTACATTATACATGTATACATATATATATACACACATATACAGTGGGTACGGAAAGTATTCAGACCCCTTTAAATTTTTCACTCTTTGTTTCATTGCAGGCATTTTCCAAAAATCAAAAAAGTTCATTTTATTTCTCAGTAATGTACACTCAGCACCCCATCTTGGACAGAAAAAAACAGAAATGTAGAAATTTTTGCAAATTTATTAAAAAACAAAAACTGAAATATCACATGGTCATAAGTATTCAGACCCTTTGTTCAGTATTTAGTAGAAGCACCCTTTTGATCTAATACAGCCATGAGTCGTTTTGGGAAAGATGCAACAAGTTTTTCACATCTGGATTTGGGTATCCTCTGCCATTCCTCCTTGCAGATCCTCTCCAGTTCTGTCAGGTTGGATGGTAAACGTTGGTGGACAGTCATTTTCAGGTCTCTCCAGAGATGCTCAATTGGGTTTAAGTCAGGGCTCTGGCTGGGCCATTCAAGAACAGCCACGGAGTTGTTGTGAAGCCACTCCTTCGTTATTTTAGCGGTGTGCTTAGGGTCATTGTCTTGTTGGAAGGTAAACCTTCGGCCCAGTCTGAGGTCCAGAGCACTCTGGAAAAGGTTTTCGGGATATCCCTGTACTTGGCCGCATTCATCTTTCCCTCGATTGCAACCAGTCGTCCTGTCCCTGCAGCTGAAAAACACCCCCACAGCATGATGCTGCCACCACCATGCTTCACTGTTGGGACTGTATTGGACAGGTGATGAGCAGTGCCTGGTTTTCTCCACACATACCGCTTAGAATTAAGGCCAAAAAGTTCTATCTTGGTCTCATCAGACCAGAGGATTTTATTTATCACCATCTTGGAGTCCTTCAGGTGTTTTTTAGCAAACTCCATGCGGGCTTTCATGTGTCTTGCACTGAGGAGAGGCTTCCTTCGGGCCACTCTGCCATAAAGCCCCGACTGGTGGATTGCTGCAGTGATGGTTGACTTACTACAACTTTCTCCCATCTCCCGACTGCATCTCTGGAGCTTAGCCACAGTGACCATTGGGTTCTTCTTTGCCTCTCTCACCAAGGCTCTTCTCCCCCGATAGCTCAGTTTGGCCGGACGGCCAGCTCTAGGAAGGGTTCTGGTCGTCCCAAACGTCTTCCATTTGAGGATTATGGAGGCCACTGTGCTCTTAGGAACCTTAAGTGCAGCAGAAATTTTTTTGTAACCTTGACCAGATCTGTGCCTTGCCACAATTCTGTCTCTGAGCTCCTCAGGCAGTTCCTTTGACCTCATGATTGTCATTTGCTCTGACATGCACTGTGAGCTGTAAGGTCTTATATAGACAGGTGTGTGGCTTTCCTAATCAAGTCCAATCAGTATAATCAAACACAGCTGGACTCCAATGAAGGTGTAGAACCATCTCAAGGATGATCAGAAGAAATAGACAGCACCTGAGTTACATATGAGGGTCACGGCAAAGGGTCTGAATACTTATGACCATGTGATATTTCAGTTTTTGTTTTTTAATAAATTTGCAAAAATTTCTACATTTCTGTTTTTTTCTGTCCAAGATGGGGTGCTGAGTGTACATTACTGAGAAATAAAATGAACTTTTTTGATTTTTGGAAAATGGCTGCAATGAAACAAAGAGTGAAAAATTTAAAGGGGTCTGAATACTTTCCGTACCCACTGTATACACAACACGATGCTGCAGACACACACCAGCAGATCATTACATTATACATGTATACATATATATATATACACATATATACACATATACACACAACACGATGCTGCAGACACACACCAGCAGATCATTACATTATACATATATACATATATATATACACACATATATACACAACACGATGCTGCAGACACACACCAGCAGATCATATCATTACATTACATTATATTATATTATATATTACATTATATTATATTATACACGTATGAAACACACTGGACATGGACGTGTTAAATATTAAGAAAGAGAGGTTGTATGGATCGGTGGAGGACAGGAAGCAGGGTGGGGGGGGTAATGACCATTTCCTGTATGATCCTGGTGGGAGGCATTACCTGGGCAGGTTTGGCGTGCGGGTCCAGGGAGACGAAGAAGACCTCCATGACGCGGTCCTGGCTGACAGGAAGCGGGACGCTCAGGTAGCAGAAGGGGTCGAAGGTCACAGACACTTTGTGGCACTGGGGACAGACCAGCGTGGACTTGAAGAGGCCGTGAAACGTGTCCACGATCACCGAGTCGTTCCGTCGCCGGTGGTTACGCCACGCCTCCTCCGCCACTTCCTGTGGGACAGGAAGGACCTCGGTGTAGCTTACAGCAGCTGCAAACGTCACTGGGAAACTACAAATATGGCTGACTGACGACAGGAGGAGAATATGTTGGATATCTGATAACGCGGGATACATAACCAGATATTACAGTATATTACTAGTATTACTATATCACAGTGTTCTCAGTGTGCTGCTGAAATACAAGGGGGGGGGGGGTACTTATGTCACAATATGATACTATTTAGATTTTAAACAAACTGCAATATTCTGCGATATATTGCAATTTCTAACCTTTTTAACATGATGTCCCAGAAGGAAACTTAGTTCATCTGTTTTATATACACACACACACACACACACACACACACACACATCACACACACACACACACACACACACACACACACACATTCACACACACACACACACACACACAAATATAATAACAGATCCATACTCGGTGCCTTTGTATCGCCCCCCCCCCCATGAGTTGAGATCTAAGGACATGCAGGAAACCGTCACAGGTCGGATCCGAATCTTGGACCATAACCCTCGAGGGTACATGTGTGCCCCCTCTACCGCTGGACCACCCCGGCTGTTTCCTACCCCTGACCCTGCGAGAGTCTTCCAGGACGCGTCCAGCCTGTCGCCATGCGCTCCTTCATAATAATCTACCTTTATATTCATCACTGGGTGAGAAGCCATGCACCGTGCAGCCCTGGCTGCCAGAGATCTGAGATCCTGGACCACTCACCTGGTCCGGGCGTCCCTCGGCGTCCCGCAGCTCGATGTACTCTTTGTTTTTGACGCGGTTCAGGTCTTCGTGCAGGCCGTCCAGCAGGAAGGACAGCAGCTCCTGGCTGTCGTGCTGCTGGTAGCCCAGGAACTGGGACGCAAAGTGTCCCACCTTCGTCTGTGGACACACAAAGGACACAAATTTGCCCTCATGTTGTCCTCATGTTGTCCTATATCAATGTTCTTTTTAATTCCCCAAAATAACATGATTGGTTCCACACAACGCTCTTTGCCAAGTACAAATCTCTACTTTCATTAATTTTGGGGCGTCTTATTAAATTTTATAGCATTTGGGAAAAAAGTCCAGGATCCATTGGTACAAGGACCAGGACTTGGCTCTCTAATAGTCAACATGGTACCCACAGCCTCCATTTGACCCAGGACCAGGACTTGTCTCCTTTACCTTGAAGACGCGCGGCACCACCGAGTAATGGCGTCCGGACCACATCTGCTTGACGACGTCGGCGTAGGCCTCGGCGATCTCGCCCTTCATGCCCAGAGGGTTGGAGAAGTTCAGCTCCTCCAGGTACGAGCTCTGCAGGAAGTACTCCGTCAGGGGGGGGACGTTACTCAGACACTGGGGACAGAGAGACAGACGGGAGGCGTTAACAGAGGAGGACAGAGAGACAGACGGGAGGCGTTAACAGAGGAGGACAGAGACACAGACGGGAGGAGTTAACAGAGGAAGACAGAGACACAGACGGGAGGAGTTAACAGAGGAGGACAGAGACACAGACGGGAGGAGTTAACAGAGGAGGACAGAGACACAGACGGGAGGCGTTAACAGAGGAGGACAGAGAGACAGACGGGAGGAGTTAACAGAAGAGGACAGAGACACAGACGGGAGGAGTTAACAGAGGAGGACAGAGACACAGACGGGAGGCGTTAACAGAGGAGGACAGAGACACAGACGGGAGGAGTTAACAGAGGAGGACAGAGAGACAGACGGGAGGAGTTAACAGAAGAGGACAGAGACACAGACGGGAGGAGTTAACAGAGGAGGACAGAGACACAGACGGGAGGCGTTAACAGAGGAGGACAGAGACACAGACGGGAGGAGTTAACAGAGGAGGACAGAGAGACAGACGGGAGGAGTTAACAGAGGACAGACGGAGACTTAGTGTGTCTTAGTGTGTGTGTTAGTGTGTCTGTGTGTGTGTTAGTGTGTGTGTGTGTGTGTGTTAGTGTGTGTGCATCTGTGTGTGTGTTAGTGTGTCTGTGTGTGTGTTAGTGTGTGTGTGTGTGTGTTAGTGTGTGTGCATCTGTGTGTGTGTCTGTCAGTGTGTGTGTGTGTGTGTTAGTGTGTGTGTGTGTGTAGTGTGTCTGTGTGTGTATATGTGTGTGTGTGTATGTCTGTTTGTCTGTGTGTGTGTGTGTGTGTGTGTGAGTGTGTGCGTGTGTGCGTGTGTGCGAGTGTGTGTGTGTGTGTGTGAGTGTGTGCGTGTGTGCGTGTGTGTGTCTGTCTGTGTGTGTGTGTGTGTGTGTGTGTCTGTGTGTGTGTGTGTGTGTGTGTGTGTGTGCTGTGTGTGTGTGTGTATATGTCTGTTTGTCTGTGTGTACGTGTGTGTGTGCGTGTGTGCGTGTGTGCGTGTGTGCGAGTGTGTGTGTGTGTGTGTTAGTGTGTGTGTGTGTGTGTTAGTGTGTGTGCATCTGTGTGTGTGTCTGTCAGTGTGTGTGTGTGTGTGTGTTAGTGTGTGTGTGTGTGTTAGTGTGTCTATGTGTGTGTGTGTCAGTGTGTGTGTGTGTGTTAGTGTGTCTGTGTGTATATATGTGTGTGTGTATATGTCTGTTTGTCTGTGTGTGTACGTGTGTGTGTGCGAGTGTGTGTGTGTGTATATGTCTGTTTGTCTGTGTGTGTACATGTGTGTGTGCGTGTGTGTGTGTGAGTGTGTGCGTGATGTGTGTGTGTATATGTCTATTTGTCTGTGTGTGTACATGTGTGTGTGCGAGTGTGTGTGTGAGTGTGTGCGTGTGTGTGTGTGTGTGTGTCGTGTGTGTGTGTGTGTGTGTGCTGTGTCTGTGTGTGTGTGTGTGTGTGTGTGTGCTGTGTGTGTGTGTGTGTGTGAGACCTGCAGAGCAGAGTTCATGAAGCAGGTGTTTCCCAGGTTTGTGAGGCCACAGACTCCCGGCTGCCCCCGGTACGAGTCCTGCTCGTCTACAGAGTTCCTCCTAAGAAACGGGACACAACGTTACCATGGAAACATGAGGGGGGGGGGGGACACACAATGGGAGGGTTATTACCGGGACATGCCGTCAGGGGTCTTAAAAACAGACTTAAAGGGCTTAAAGGGCATATAAATGTCTCTTTATGAGCTTTTTTTAAGATTAATATGCCTGCCCCCCTGCCTGCCTATGGCCCCCTAGAAATGTTGATGGTGTAAACCGAGCCCTGGGTATCCTGCTCTGCTTTTGAGAAAATGAAAGCTCTGATTGGCCGAGCTGGAATCTTCCCCTTATGAGGTCATAAGGGGCAAGGTTACCTCCCCTTTCTCTGCTTGGCCCGTCCAGAGAATTTATATAGACCTTAGTGGTCCCCTAATACTGTATCTGAAGTCTCTTTATATAGACCTTAGTGGTCCCTAATACTGTATCTGAAGTCTCTTTATATAGACCTTAGTGGTCCCCTAATACTGTATCTGAAGTCTCTTTATATAGACCTTAGTGGTCCCCTAATACTGTATCTGAAGTCTCTTTATATAGACCTTAGTGGTCCCTAATACTGTATCTGAAGTCTCTTTATATAGACCTTAGTGGTCCCCTAATACTGTATCTGAAGTCTCTTTTATATAGACCTTAGTGGTCCCCTAATACTGGATCTGAAGTCTCTTTATATAGACCTTAGTGGTCCCCTAATACTGTATCTGAAGTCTCTTTATATACAGTGAGGAAAATAAGTATTTGAACACGCTGCTATTTTGCACGTTCTCCCACTTAGAAATCATGGAGGGGTCTGAAATTGTCCTCGTAGGTGCATGTCCACTGTGAGAGACATAATCTAAAAAAAACATCTAGAAATCACAATGTATGATTTTTTAACTATTTATTTGTATGATACAGCTGCAAATAAGTATTTGAACACCTGTCTATCAGCTAGAATTCTGACCCTCAAAGACCTGTTAGTCTGCCTTCAAAATGTCCACCTCCACTCCATTTATTATCCTAAATTAGATGCACCTGTTTGAGGTCGTTAGCTGCATAAAGACACCTGTCCACCCCATACAATCAGTAAGAATCCAACTACTAACATGGCCAAGACCAAAGAGCTGTCCAAAGACACTAGAGACTAAATTGTACACCTCCACAAGGCTGGAAAGGGCTACGGGGACATGTCCAAGCAGCTTGGTGAAAAAAGGTCCACTGTTGGAGCAATCATTAGAAAATGGAAGAAGCTAAACATGACTGTCAATCTCCCTCAGACTGGGGCTCCATGCAAGATCTCACCTCGTGGGGTCTCAATGATCCTAAGAAAGGTGAGAAATCAGCCCAGAACTACACGGGAGGAGCTGGTCCAGGACCTGAAAAGAGCTGGGACCACCGTTTCCAAGGTTACTGTTGGTAATACACTAAGACGTCATGGTTTGAAATCATGCATGGCACGGAAGGTTCCCCTGCTTAAACCAGCACATGTCAAGGCCGTCTTAAGTTTGCCAATGACCATTTGGATGATCCAGAGGAGTCATGGGAGAAAGTCATGTGGTCAGATGAGACCAAAATAGAACTTGTTGGTCCTAATTCCACTAACCGTGTTTGGAGGAAGAAGAATGATGAGGACCATCCCAAGAACACCATCCCTACTGTGAAGCATGGGGGGGTAGCATCATGCTTTGGGGGTGTTTTTCTGCACATGGGACAGGGCGACTGCACTGTATTAAGGAGAGGAGGACCAGGGCCATGTATTGGGAGATTTTGGGGAACAACCTCCTTCCCTCAGTTAGAGCATTGAAGATGGGTCGAGGCTGGGTCTTCCAACATGACAATGACCCGAAGCACACAGCCAGGAGAACCAAGGAGGGGCTCTGGAAGAAGCAGATCAAGGTTCTGGGGGGGCCTAGCCAGTCTCCAGACCTAAACCCAATAGAGAATCTTTGGAGGGAGCTCAAACTCCGTGTTTCTCAGCGACAGCCCAGAAACCTGACTGATCTAGAGAAGATCTGTGTGGAGGAGTGGGCCAAAATCCCTTCTGCAGTGTGTCAAACCTGGTGAAGAACTACAGGAAACGTTTGACCTCTGGAACTGCAAACAAAGGCTACTGGACCAAATATTAACATTGATTCTCTCAGGTGTTCAAATACTTATTTGCAGCTGTATCATACAAATAAATAGTTAAAAATCATACATTGTGATTTCTGGATGTTTTTTTAGATTATGTCTCTCACAGTGGACATGCACCTACGAGGACAATTTCAGACCCTCCATGATTTCTAAGTGGGAGAACTTGCAAAATAGCAGCGTGTTCAAATACTTATTTTTGTCACTGTAGACCTTAGTGGTCCCCTAATACTGTATCTGAAGTCTCTTTTAAGAGAAGAATTACTCTTACATGATCTGAGGTCTGGAGCTCGGCCAGGTACCGTCTGCGTTTCTCATCTCCATGATCACCGTCTGACACACACACACACACACACACACACACACACACACACACACACACACACACACACACACACGAGAAAACAATGACATCATTAATGAAAGGAGGAGGGTCCATCGGGGGACTGATGGGGGGGTTGTAGGGGACACTTCAGTGAGTTAGTCCTCACCATGCCGGAGCTCAGGCAGGCGTCCAGCACGCTCACGTGCACGTTCCTGAGACGCTCGCAGCTGCTCTCTGAACTCTTCATCCAGAGACGACACTCGGACCCCACAGGCACCGTGAACGCCTCACACATCGCTCTCTGGATCGAGTCTGAGAACAGGCACTTTATCATCGTAAAACACACTTCACTCAGAGAGGACAGGAACTAAATAAAACTACCAAAAGCCGTCTTGGTTCATGTTTCCACTGTTCCACCAATCACCACTCTGGTCTGGTTGGAATAAACTCTTAATTCACCCATTTACATGTGGAGATATGCTGCTCTATACATGCTAAAAGTAGTGATTATTTACATGGAGTCTGGTGGAGATATGCTGCTCTATACATGCTAAAAGTAGTGATTATTTACATGGAGTCTGGTGGAGATATGCTGCTCTATACATGCTAAAAGTAGTGATTATTTACATGGAGTCTGGTGGAGATATGCTGCTCTATACATGCTAAAAGTAGTGATTATTTACATGGAGTCTGGTGGAGATATGCTGCTATACACGCTAAAAGTAGTGATTATTTACATGGAGTCTGGTGGAGATATGCTGCTCTAAACACACTAAAAGTAGTGATTATTTACATGGAGTCTGGTGGAGATATGCTGCTCTATACACGCTAAAAGTAGTGATTATTTACATGGAGTCTGGTGGAGATATGCTGCTCTATACACGCTAAAAGTAGTGATTATTTACATGGAGTCTGGTGGAGATATGCTGCTCTATACACGCTAAAAGTACTGATTATTTACAAGGAGTCTGGTGGAGATATGCTGCTCTATACATGCTAAAAGTAGTGATTATTTACATGGAGTCTGGTGGAGATATGCTGCTCTAAACACGCTAAAAGTAGTGATTATTTACATGGAGTCTGGTGGAGATATGCTGCTCTATACACGCTAAAAGTAGTGATTATTTACATGGGGTCTGGTGGAGATATGCTGCTCTATACACGCTAAAAGTAGTGATTATTTACATGGGGTCTGGTGGAGATATGCTGCTCTATACACACTAAAAGTAGTGATTATTTACATGGAGTCTGGTGGAGATATGCTGCTCTATACACGCTAAAAGTAGTGATTATTTACATGGAGTCTGGTGGAGATATGCTGCTCTATACATGCTAAAAGTAGTGATTATTTACATGGAGTCTGGTGGAGATATGCTGCTCTATACACGCTAAAAGTAGTGATTATTTACATGGAGTCTGGTGGAGATATGCTGCTCTATACATGCTAAAAGTAGTGATTATTTACAAGGAGTCTGGTGGAGATATGCTGCTCTATACATGCTAAAAGTAGTGATTATTTACATGGAGTCTGGTGGAGATATGCTGCTCTATACACGCTAAAAGTAGTGATTATTTACATTGAGTCTGGTGGAGATATGCTGCTCTATACACACTAAAAGTAGTGATTATTTACATGGAGTCTGGTGGAGATATGCTGCTCTATACACGCTAAAAGTAGTGATTATTTACATGGAGTCTGGTGGAGATATGCTGCTCTATACACGCTAAAAGTAGTGATTATTTACATGGGGTCTGGTGGAGATATGCTGCTCTATACACGCTAAAAGTAGTGATTATTTACATGGGGTCTGGTGGAGATATGCTGCTCTATACATGCTAAAAGTAGTGATTATTTACATGGAGTCTGGTGGAGATATGCTGCTCTATACACGCTAAAAGTAGTGATTATTTACATGGGGTCTGGTGGAGATATGCTGCTCTATACACGCTAAAAGTAGTGATTATTTACATGGAGTCTGGTGGAGATATGCGGCTCTATACACGCTAAAAGTAGTGATTATTTACAAGGAGTCTGGTGGAGATATGCGGCTCTATACACGCTAAAAGTATTGATTATTTATTTGCTAGGCTAACGGTAATGTGTACCTCAGCTGACTGTCTCTGCCTTCACTATCGTGTACGTCATGACTTTTCTCTCTGACTGTGTGTGTGCGTGCGTGTGTGTCACACACACGCACGCACACACACACATGCACACACTCACGGATGCTGTCGGCGCGGCTGAATGTTGCGGTGATGGCGTTCTCCATGTTGCTATGGAGACAGAGGAAGATCTCAACAGGGTACACCTCCACCTTCAGAGTACTGGGCAGGTCCACCACCTGAAACACACACACACACACACACACACACACACACACACACACACACACACACACACACACACACACACACACAGATACACACAGAGTTAAAGTGGATGAGCAGTAGAGTGAGCTCAGCATCTGATTGGCTGTGTGTGGAGCGTCTGATTGGCTGTGTATGGAGCGTCTGATTGGCTGTGTGCTCCCAGCGTCTGATTGGCTGTGTGTGGAGCGTCTGATTGAATGTATGTGGAGCGTCTGATTGGCTGTGTGTGGAGCGTCTGATTGGCTGTGTGCTCCCAGCGTCTGATTGGCTGTGTGCTCCCAGCGTCTGATTGGCTGTGTGCTCCCAGCGTCTGATTGGCTGTGCGTGGTGATGTCACCTTGCGTTCCAGCGGCGGGTGCCCGTCCACCGTGCCGTACCAGGCCAGCAGGCGGCACCAGGCCTCAGCCGGGACCAGCACAAAGTCCTCGTTCTCCACCAGGCGCTCCTTCAGGGGGAAGGAGTCCAGATCTGACACACACACACACACACACAGACACAGAGAGAGAGACACACACACACACACACACACACACAGACACAGAGAGAGAGAGACACACACACACACACACACACACACACACACAGAGAGAGACACACACACACACACACACACACACACAGACACAGAGAGAGAGACACACACACATACACACACACACAGAGACACACACACAAACCAAAAACCAGAATGAAAATGTTATTCTGCTCAGGGTGGAGGTGTATTAACAGAGAGAGCAAGAGAGAGAGAGAGAGAGAGAGAGAGAGAGAGAGAGAAGGAGAGAGAGAGAAAGAGGGAGGGAAAGAGAGAGAGCTGCCATCTTGGAGGTCAAGCCGGGCCCCCCAAACCAGAGGCTCCTCCAGGAGCCAGAACAGAGATGCTGCAGGCTCCAGTCTGGTCCATTTAAAAAGTCCCTGATAAAAATGAGACAAGCCACACAAAGGGATGAAACCACTGTCCACTAAAAACAATGACGTATCAAGCCCCTGACCCGCTACCCCCCTTAAAGTGGTGCTGGCTACGGGCCTCCAGACGACATCATCATCACCGAATAGAAACCGCTGCCCAAACTGTAATCTAAAAGCAGCGGTCCGGCATAATAAATCAACCAATCCCTACCCCCCCTCCTCCTTTGGCAAAAATAAAATACTCTGAGGAACCCAGTGCAAACCGTCCCAGATAAAGTCCAGAATGATGGACTGTAACTTCTTCAGCAGACCAGCAGGGGGCTCCATACATTTGAGCTTATGCCAGAGGCAGGATGCGACCAGATTATTAAAGACCAGCACCCTGCCTCTGTCGGACAGGTGAGGAAGCAGCCACCTCCACCTACCCAACTTCCCCTCCACTCTTTCAACCACCCCATCTCAATTAAAGGCCACGGTGGTTTGATCCCCCAGGTAAACCCCCAGGTACTTGAATCCCCCCCTCTTCCAGGACAACCCACCTGGAAGCCGAGGGAGACCTCCAGCCCACCTCCCCGCTGCCAGGGCCTCACTCTTGGCCCAGTTCACCTTGGCAGCCGAGAGTTTCTGAAAAACTGTGACACGGTGTCCCAAAACGTCCACATCCTACTGGTTCTGGGTGAAGATGACGATGTCGTCTGCATAGGCCGAAACAGTAAAACGAGTGTTAAAACCACGTCAAACGAGGCCATTGATAAAAGAGCGGACATTGTGCAACATGGGTTCGATGGACAGAACATACAGCATCCCTGACATGGAGCAGCCCTGTCTGGTCCCCCGGGTCACATAAGCCTCCATTAATCTTCAGCACACTCTCAACCTTCTCATACATGACCTTCATCCTGGCGATGAAACCAGGGCTGAGGCCGAACCGGGCCAACACTTTCCACAGGTAACGGTGGTCAATCCGGTCAAACGCCTTTTCCTGGTCCAATGAAACCAGACCAGTTTCCAGACCCAACGAACCAGAGACGGTCAAAATATCACAAATCAATGACACATTGTCAACAATGGACCTGCCGGGCACGCAGCAGGTTTGGTTCTTATGGATGACCCGGTCCAGCACCCGCTGCAGCCTGGAGGCCAGGAACTTGGACAGTAGTTTGTAGTCCGAGCATAACAGAGAGAGAGGTCTCCAATTCCGAATGTCTGTCAAGTCCCCTTTCTTCGGGAGGAGAGTCAAAACAGCCCGCCGGGAACTCTGAGGAAGCAGACCGTTGACAAAACTGTCCTTAAAAACATCGAGAACATCCGTTTTCATGTCCTCCCAGAAAGTCCTGTAGAACTCTGGGGGGAGACCATCGATGCCAGGAGCCTTTCCCCCCTGCATGCTCGTCAAAGCCCTGAACACCTCCTCCTCAGTCAGGGGCCCCT